>PVIW01007622.1:0-70310 GCA_004026585.1 Noctilio leporinus
ACAGTGGATAAGGCGCCGGCCTGCAAACCCAAAGGTTGCAGGTTCGATTCCCTAGCCAGGGCACATTACCAGGTTGCAAGCCACGTCTCCAGTCAGGTCTGTGGCTGGAGGCAGGTGAAAAGCAACCATACATTGATGTTTCTCTCCCTCTCTGTCTCTCTCCCTTCCCCTCTTTCTAGAAATAATGAAATAAAATCTTGTTTAAAAAAAAAAAAAAAAAAAAAAAGAACATAGAAACCACCAATAAGAGCCAGAAAAAATGAAGACTACAATTTCTGAATTGAAGAACGCAGTAGAAGGAATCAAAAGCAGGCTAGAGAAAGCAGAGGATTGAATCATCGAGCTGGAGTGCAATATAGAAAAAAATTCCCAGGCAGTGCAACAAAATGAAAAAGACTAAAAAAGGATGAAGAGGTTGTAAGAGAGGTGCAGGACAACATGAAACATAATAACATCCGTATCATAGGGATACCAGGAGAAGAGGAGGAGCAAGGGATAGAAAACCTTTTTGAAAAAGTAATGACAGAAAACTTCCCTAACTTGAGGAGAAAAAATGTCATGCAAACTCAGGAAGCACAGGGGGTTCCAAGGAAGATAAACCCAAACAGACCCACTCCAAAACACATCATAATGAAAATGGCAAATTTCAAAGACAAGGAGAGAATCCTAAAAGCAGTAAGAGAAAAACAGCTAATAACATACAAGGGGGCTCCCCTAAGGTGATCAGCTGATTTCTCAACAGAAACACAACAAGCCAGAATGGAATGGCAAAAAATATTTCAAGCAATGACAATCAAAGGCCTGCAACCAAGAATACTCTACCCAGCAAGGCTGTCATGCAAAATGGAAGGTGAAATAAGGAGTTTCTCAGACAAAAGAAGTCTAAAAGAATACATCTCCACCAAACCAGCATTGCAAGAGATGCTAAAGGGTCTTCTTTAAGAAGATGAAGAAACAGAGACAGAAACATAGGTACAAAGGTAAATAGATTAAATGTACCAATCAAAAGACATAGGGCAGCTGAATGGATAAGAACCAACTTTAACTTATGAATGCTTTAAAGTGACCTTGTTACTATACCGGAAGAACCCTGAAACACCAATTCATAAGAACCTATGTACCCCTGTGTTCATAGCAGCGCCATTTACAATAGTCAAGTGCTGGAAACAGCCTAAGTGCCCATCAGTGGATGATTGGACCAAAAAACTTTGGTATATTTATACAATGGAATGCTACACAGCAGAAAGAAAGAAGGAACTCCTACCCTTTGCAACAACATGGATGGAACTATAAAGTATTATGCTTAGTGAAATAAGCCAGTCAGTGAAAGACAAATGCCATATGATCTCATTACAGGACAATAATGAACAAAACAAACAAGCAAGCAAAACAGAACCAGATACACAAATACAATGAATAGACCTTCAGTGGGCAGAGGGGAGGAGGAGGCAAAGAAGGGGAACAGTTTAGTCAAGGAACCAGTATGGAAGAACCATGGATAAGGACAACAAGTGGGACTGACTTTGTTGGGGAGTGGGTGAATGGGGAAGGGGACAGAAGAGAGTAAAAGGGGGATGGATATAATACAACAACAATAAAATTAAATTACAAAAAAGAATATATAGGCACACACATACACACAAAAAACTAAAATATCATCCACCAAATATCAACAACAGTAACAGAAATATTAAAGAGTTTCATTCACTTCGTTTTGGTTATGTAGAATTTCTACAATGAATAAATGAGTTAATTTTGTTAGTGAGGGCATCTTAAAAGGACATTGATTAGTCACAAGGTATTCTAGAATCACCCTAACGTTTTACCATCACCTTACACTCTTCCTTCTCACTTCTCTTCCCTACAACTCACTCTCACAACACCCACGAAACATCTTTGAACTACAGCCACATGATAAACAGTTGTCTGACACCTGTCTCCCTACTAGAACATAAGTTTAATGATGGTGAGGCCATGTCTGCACTGATCACAGATGTGTCTTTGAGTTTGGCATAGTGCTTCCACATCATATGAAGGCAGATGGTTTTAAATGAATGAACACACTGATCTAAATCCCTCAGACTATAGCTTAAGATCAAGCTTTCCCTTATTTCCCCTTAAAAAAAAAAAAAATGCTGGTTGGTGTATTATCACTCTCTTCTGTATTTGAAAGCATATCTGAATCACCCCATTAGTTCTTTTTTTTTTTTTTCAATTTAATCATGTCCAGTTCCCGAAAATTTTCTCCAATTATGCAGCTCTTATTCTGAACCCATTTCCTCACAGTGGTTCAATTTAGTATCAAGTCAAACATTCTGATTCCTATTTACTACTTATTATAATTGAAGGAATATTCCTAATTTTATATAAAACTTGGGCAAATTCAGTATCTTTCATATGGGAACATTCTTCCCTCCTAGAATATGAATTTCAAGTTGCCAAAGACTATTTCATTCTTACGATTCACCACTATCACTAGCATAGTATTTGTACCAATTATATTAACTCGAATCTTACATATTCTGTATCATAATTATGATAATTTCTTAGTCTATTTTTAAGTGACTACATAATGTTATTAACCAATGTCATCCATAAAAATTTTAACTTAAAAAGCACACAAAGGCCCTGGCTGGTGGCACAGTGGATAAAGTGCTGGCCTATGAACCCAAAGGTCGCTGGTTCAAATCCCCAGCCAGGGCACATAACCAGGTTGCAAGCCAGGTCTCCAGCCAGGACTGTAGCTGGAGGCAGGTGAAAGGCAACCATACATTGATGTTACTCTCCCTCTCTGCGTCTCTCCCATCCTCTCTGGAAATAATAAATAAAATCTATCCCCTAAGGAATTCAACTTGACAGGATCCATATTATTACATAAAAAGAAATGCCTGTTTTCTAGCTAAGATGTATACAAAATGTGTCTGATACGACCTCTAAGTTTTTCAACTGTACAACATTAGAAAAAGTGCATTCTGAATTAATCAGGCCAAGTGAATTATAATTATCTCTTCAGTTCTGCCACTAATTTAGCTGAATGATCTTTACCAAGTCTCTTAACCTCTCTATACCTGTTTCTTCAACTTCTTAATAAAGAATTGGAATTAAATTAACTCTCTGGTAATGTCTAACTCAAACTTTCTAGGCATTCTACATGTCTGGTCCACAAGACACTGAACACAGTCACAACTCAAGTCAACAACTATCTAGACCAGCACTTCTCCAAGTGTGGTCAACAGAACCCCGGAAATCCCTGAGAACTTTCAAGAAAGTCAACAAGGTCAAAACTATTTTTATCATAATACTTACATGTTTGCCTTTTGCACTGTGGTTATACTTGCCCTAATAATACAAAATCAGTAATAGGTAAAATTTCTACCAGTTTATCTAAAATCAAGGTAGTGGCACTAAGCCATACCCGTGGTCACTGCACCAACAGCAAAAAGAATGCTGTTTCACTTAAGAATACCTTTGATTAAGCAGTAAAATGTATTGATTTCATTAGATCTTAATCCTCAAATATCCATTTTCTAATATTCTATATGACAAAATAAAAATTGTGCATAAAGTATGACGGTTGTACAGTTCTTTGTTTTTTGAGTGAAGCCTGTCACTTCAAGGAAAGCAGCTGACAAGTATTTGTTGGCAATGGTAAAATGCAAGCAAAAAGTAAAATTCAGGAAAACTAGTATCTGCCACCTGAGTATAGTAGCTGCATTATTTAACTATGTAAAAGACTTTTCTGATGAGATCAAAATATGATTTTAATATTACATAAATTTAGAAAATGTGCATAGCTCAATGAAATAGTATGTTCCAAATGACCAATACATAATTTTATAAAATCATGCATTAGTGAAAGATCCAAAGTGCAAAATAGACCAACAAACTGTAATATAACAGAGAAGATCACTGAGAGGTTAAAGATTCTACTTTGGAATTACCACTTGCTGAGTTTTGGCAAAGTATCAAAGAATAATACACAGAATTACCTGAAAAGGCTAAATTAATACTTCCTTTACCAGTGGGATTATGTACAAGACCAGATTTCCTTTATATATTACTGTTCAACCAAAACAGCATAATGCCACAAACTGAATGCATAAGCAGACAATAATTAAACTATCTTCTATTAAGACAGTAAAGACATTTACAAAAATGTAAAATAGTGCCACTCTTTTCACTAATTTTTGCTTTGGGAAAAGGGTAATTTTTAATAAAATATATCATTTTTGTTAACATGCATTAATGTCTTTAAAGGAATTGATTTTAAATTTAATTTTAACACAGTAAATATTGATAAAACCAAACAGATAAAATTTGTATGGAGTCATCAATAATTAAGAATGCAATGGAGTCCTAAGACCTAAGATCTACAGATCTACATAAAACATCATCACATCTCCTGCTAGGTAGTTCACACTTTCTAGTCATTCACAATCTAGTGAGAGTTGTGGAAAATGGAAAATAGACATCACATAACCTGTGATAAATATTCTAATACAGGTGTAACTCCAAACAGTAAATGTGAAGGCTACTTTGAAAGATTAAAGCAGGTCCTGAAACATGAGTAAAACTGACTAAAGAAAGTACATTCCAGACAAAGGTTTATCTGAATAAGACTAGAGAGATGAGAGAATGGGGACATGTTTGGAGGATTGGTCAACAAAGCTAGAGCCCAGTGGCAGGTGCTGAGGTTGAAAAGTGGGCCAAGAGATTAGGCCACAAAGGGTTTCAAATCCCACAATAAGTCTGGATCTAAAATGTATTAATGAAGGGCTAATAGGATTCTTACTGAACTAGGGAATATTACCAATAAACATCTACTTTGAAATGTAACCCTAAATATATAAATATCGATATATATACATATATAGATATAGATATAGATCCCTAATGGCAATGCACAGGATAAACAGACTGTACACTGAGGAAAAAAGCCAAATGTAGGGAGATGCGTATGGAAGGAAAAGTAATAAGGCCTGTTTCGGTCAGAGTGGGTAGAAAGTGAAGGATGAACTTCCAGAAGCAAAAAAAGAGTTTGGCAACTGATAAACATGGCAAATGAGGAGGGAAAAAGTGAAAGCTCTCAGCATTAACAACTTAGGTAATGAGAGTGTCTGTCATAAGGTAAATAGAAGAAAATACAAGTTTCTAAAAGGAGATGGATACAATGGGAATATGTGAAAATTTTAAATGTTGGTAGAGCAGCAGTTTTCAATCTTTTTCTTTTCATGGCACATACAAACTACTAAAATTCTGTGACAAATCAAAAAAAAATTTGCCAATATAACAAAAAATATAATTCTAATTCACTCAAACAGGATGACTATTGTGTAGACTGTTGTCATTTTTTTTAGTTGACAATCTAAGAAAAAAAGAGGTCAGTGCCCCTGACTGAATAGTCAGGTATTGCATGTTTTAAAAATTCTTGTGGCAGATTGGTTGAAAACTGCTGCTGTAGAGTACTAGTTTAGAAATGCCTGTCAAGGCCCTGGCTGGTGGCACAGAGAATAAGGCACCAGCCTGTGAACCCAAAGGTGGCTGGTTCGATTCCCAGCCAGGGCAACATAACCAGGTTGCAAACCAGGTCTCCAGCCAGGTCCGTAGCTGGAGGCAGGTGAAAGGCAACCATACATTGATGTCTCGCTCCCTCTCTGCCTCTCCCCCTTCCCCTCTCTCTAAGAATAATAAATAAAAATATCTAATAATATAAATTTCTCCAAAAAAAATCAATAAAACTAGTTGTAAAAAAATTATTCTTAGTGTAGATAAGCCTACTAAAGTACCTCTTAGTGCACATCCAACATACAGCATTTATTTAAGAAAAAAAAAAAAAAACCTATTCTACAAACCCTTTTTACTAGTACTATCAAGCAAAATATGAGCTCAAACTTAATTTAGTCATTATTTATAAGAAGTGTGTATACTGCCAGACCTATGTTTATATAAAGATAATAAATGAAAGATCCATATTTATTATTGTAATTTAGAAAACAATCCTTTGTTTTACAAAATGATTCTTCCCCTTGCAAAAGAAATCATCATTGGGATTCTTTAAACAAGCATGAAGTTTTCCCAGGGTAACACAAAATTACAATTGATTTTTTTATTTATTTCATTTACACAAAACTTTACAAGAATACATTTGTTTAAAGTGAATTTATAAAGCATGAATTAAAATGGGCACTTGTTATGGGGTTTTAAAACCACAAGGAACAGCTTAGACTTGACATGTCAGATGAGGGTCTGCCTCCTCTCACCAACGGCAGGGAGGCTGGAGCCTGTGCACGGCAGGAACCACAGGGTGCGGACAAAAGAGGGTACAGCACAGGGGAGGCATCTACCTTAGACCTGAAAGCCGACAACAGCTGCACACGTGGCATTATGTTATCATCCTTGATTAGACACAGAAAGAACAAATTAATCCTGAAGTGGTTTTCAAAGCTTTGAGTCTTTAAAAGAACACTCAAAGCAAAGGCTCTGGATCCAGGTCACCTGAAGACCTCTCCCCGCCCTCCATTATACCACCTTAGCAAGTTAGTTAGACCTCAGTTCTCCGCTAAGAAATGAGATAATAAGAACTACCCTTACAGGGTCAACATTACAATTAAATGAGAAAATGAATCCTAAAAACACTCAAAATGGTGGCACATCACTAGCCCTCAAAAATGATAAGAACTGTATTGTTCTAGGGTCATTTGCGATCACTCATTTAATCCGTCATTATAACATACTGCCATCTCCCAACCAGAGACAAACCTTTGACTGTTAAATCTTTTTTTTCCCAATGTATGGTTGCCTCTCACCTGCCTCCAGCCACAGACCTGGCTGGTGACCTGGCTTGCAACTTGGTTAGGTGCGCTGACAGGGAATCGAACAGTGACCTTTGGGTTAGCAGGCTGGCGCCTATCCACTGAGCCACCAGCCAGGGCTCCGACTGTCAAATCTTGATGGCCTACTCAAGTATACATGTAACTGAAAATAGTAACCTTTATCAATGTTTCATGCCAAATAGTAGGATCCTAGAGAACAGAACAAAGTCCATGAGATTCTGGACCAGTTCCAGAAGCACACCTTTAACAAATAATAATCCATTTCCTGACACACTAACATCCTATATGTAGCCATCAGATTAACTCCATTTTTGCTAGTAACTCATTAAAGTCACCAAATTCAAGGAGGGACTGAGCAAAAAGAAAAAAGGACTCACGGACATGGTCAACAGTGTGGTGGTTGCTGGGGGAAGGAGGGTAGTATAATGGGACTAAATGGTAATAGAAAAAAATACAATGAGAAGTAAATCAAAAAATGGTAGATGAATTATAAAAATAAATAAACATTTAATTTATGCTGCATCCCCATCAAAAAAGCAAACATCAGTAAAATGTATCTCTATGAAATACAAAATTTGACCTGAAATAATTTTTTTTCTGTTTTCTAAAACATCCATAATAAAACCAGGTCTTATAGCCAAGTTTATTCAATTCCCTTCCTCCTCTCCCCCTCCCCACCACACCTGATACAAAAATCCTTCCCCAACTAATATGCACTTCCTTAATTAGCCATGGAGTACATGACGACTAGTTTTACACTTTACACTCCGCTGGCATCTCCATTATCTCAATGGTCAACACACACCACAGCCTTGTTTAGAACTTCAGGCACAAGTATAACAGACACATCAGTCATCTTGCTCTTGTCATCTTCAAGTCAACATGACAGAGGAAAAGCACACAAACTAATACATTCCTCTCCAAAACATACATATGCATTCACTTTGTTCTTCCCCAAAATACCAAAAGGGTAACAGAGAGCAAATCATGCCCACAAACCAAAACACAGCTATTTCATCTAATTTTAGAAAAAAAATCACAAGGAACCAGAGAAAAGCTCTCTCTGGAATAACTCAATCCTCAAATCAGGGAAATTCAATGAGCACAATATGGAAAAACCAACAGCCTCAATTCTCTCTTGCGGGATACTAATTCTATCAGTGTCAAATCAAATTGAACAATATGTTTTAAGAAGGTACCACAAAAATTTGAAATCTCTCCTTTAAAAACAAAGCCCAGTTACAAAGAAAATATCCAAACACAGGGGCTATTTGGTTGCTGTGTATGAGTTTGACATGATTTCAAATTCACTTGCTTATGACTTAGAGTTGTTTTAATGCACTTGTTTATGACAAGACAAAGAAAAGATGGCTTTAGAAGTTGTTTTGATTGAAGAGTGAAGTAAGCCATATTAGGATGGCATCATCTCATCTGTTATCACTTAGCTGCTGAGGGGACCACTCGGCTTATGGAGAACATGCAGAGAAGCACCTATGGCAAGGGGACATTTAGACTATAGAGAATTTGTGATGACTGCAGAGTTTGGGTCAGGACAAGGTGACACTTGGCTGACATAAATAGCTCTCTGAAGACCACTGGGGTCTGGGTCAGGCGATTCCTCCTAGACAGTGGTGAAAGCGGAGAAGCAGCCCCAGCTAAGATCATCCTGCACATTGACCAGGAGTATGGTTCCCTAGCAACGTGCTCTAGCAACAAGAGCAATGGGGTGTCGGCTCTCCACTGGCCAAGTCCTCTCTCCTGAGTGCCGCATGTAAAAAGGTACACCTAATCTAAATTTAGATTTTATTCTTTTTATCTACCCTCACCCAGAATAACTGTAATTATCCATCGCTGCTTTGGAGTGCATTACTTCTTTACTTGATTACTATTATCCTAATAAGCCACAGAGATATAGTACAGTGTAGGGAATATAATCAATATATCATTATAACTGCGTGGTGACAGATGGTTAGTAGACTTCTAGTGATCAATTTGTAAGGTACATAAATGGTGAATCATTATGCCTGAAACTAATATATTATTGTATGTCAACAACTAATTTTTAATGACATTATCTTGTATGCTATTGGCTTATGAAATTCGTAGTAAATCTGAGCTAAATAAATTACTGGCAAGGATAAAAATCAGTCTCTGAGCATAATTTTGCCGCCAAAAACTAAAATAAAATATTGGTTTAATACAAACCAGTTTTTCCCCCACCATACTCTTTTAAGGGTGAAAAATGTATTTGTTCAAAAAAAATATTATAACATTTCCATCTAGAAGTATCCTTCATTTGTATGTTGAAGTCTCATAGCCAAGCAGTTGTTACTGGATTAACTTGCTCAGCCCCAGACTATATGGTTCTTCCTTTTCTGGAAGACCCAGTCTACAGGAGCTGCTGATTAATCTGAGTAAAACCTTGTACTACTTTTTCCCAGGAGTCCTCAAGAGAAGAAAAGGCAAACCACAATCTACTTGTTCTGGGGTAGTACTGCTCGTATACTAGGAAACCTCACATCTCTTTAAGGAGAGAAACCCTTTTCTTTACTAATCCTCAGGAAGCCGAGCAAAATAAAGAGCACTGATTTAGAATTTTAACCAAAATTCAGATTAGCTAGGTAAAATTAGCATTAGCAAAAGGCAGCTGAGTAATGGCAAACTACAACAGATTTATACAGAAACTTAATATTTTTATAAGAACTTGGGGAGGAAGGACAATTATATCATAAGTCTATTTACTACATCAAGCCTATGTTCTGCTTTTGTTTTGTTTTGTTATCAAGCACTCAAGTGAATAGAAGCATAAATTTCAGAAAGCAAAGGATTATTCTAGCCAGAATTTTTGAAATAGTCATTAAAATATATTTAATGAAAACAGTATTCTATCAAACCAAGACTACCCAATAAAGAAAATTTCAGAAAACTTCATTAAGGCCTAACAATATATTAAGAGAAGTTCAGTTATGCTAACAAACCTAAATTACATTTCTAATTGGGTTACACAGATCACCAGAAAGTCCCAAAATATTTTTTTTTATTAAATGAGAAACTGAATAAACCATTTTCTAAAAGCATATATAAGGTCCTGGCCGAAAGGCTCAGTTGGTTAGAGTGTTAACCCCATATGCCGAGATTGCTGGTTTGATCCCCAGTCAGGACACATGCAAATTTCAAACAATGAATGCATAAATAAGTGAAACAACAAATCTCTTCTCTTTCCTCTCTCTCTGAAAATCAGTTTTTTAAAAGCATATAAAAGAAAAATGGTCTCAAGAATTTTTCAGATGTATCACAATGCTAAAAGCTGTTTCAAATGCACCAAGCAAATGCTACAAATTCCCAAAGGTTCCAATCAGTGTCCCAGTTCTTTTCCACTTGCTCCACAACACCCCAAACGCCTGCTCTGCTCCTCTCCGCCCCGGGAGGATGAGCCTGCAGATGATGACCCAGGCTCCCCAGTGGGTTCTAGAAATGGACTCAGCCTGGCCAGTGCGGCTCAGCTGGTTAGAGCCTTGTCTGGTAAACCAAAAGGCTGAGGGTCTGATTCCCCATCAGGCAGGGCACATGCTTAGGTTGTGGGTTTGGC
The DNA here is from genome assembly GCA_004026585.1 of Noctilio leporinus. Classification (NCBI taxonomy): domain Eukaryota; kingdom Metazoa; phylum Chordata; class Mammalia; order Chiroptera; family Noctilionidae; genus Noctilio; species Noctilio leporinus. The sequence goes on from PVIW01007622.1 coordinate 10,423, forward strand.
CCCAGTTGATGCGCATGCAGGAAACAACAGATTGGTGTTTTTCTCCCTTTCTCTCCCTCCCTTTCCCTCTAAAATCAATAAGCATGTTTTCTGGTGAGGAAAATAAGTAAAGTTTAAATAAAATTAAGTAAGAAAAGAAACGGAAGTCACTGGCAGAGACCTAAACTGCCCTCCCTCGTGCCTGCTCACCTCAAAGCCACAGCTCCCAGGTCCCTCCTTCACAATGTCAGTTCTCTGCTCTGGGAATCTCGGGAGAATTATTGGCTTCTTGCTGTTGCTATTTCCAGGGTGCCTACCATCGCTTGTTTGTTCCCTAACCTCTATAATCTCTTCATTGGCACTACCGACAGTGAAATTTCTTTTCCTGCTGGGACCTTGCCTCATGCAGCTAACAATACCAAGTCTGGTTCTTCAAAAACAGTCCATTAGCTAAAGAAATCCTACTTCAAAGTTTCAAAAGCTCTTAAGATCTACATGAACATTATTTATATATTATTGCTATCGGTATAGTTCAAAAATTAAATATAATGACCTTACTTCCACATGAAGTAGTTAATAATCTGAAATATCCATTACAATTAAAACTAGGTGTGTAATTTAGCACTTCGTTGTTCTCTCAACATAAATGCTGTAAGCCTCAAATACGCTTAAAAGAAAAAAAAATCAATAAAGAGACTCTGGTAACCGACACTTCACTGTGGTCTACCATAAACCTGGTTAATCCAGCCAATTTTGTTGTTGTTGTTATAACTGCTGAAGCCCTCCCTAAGCACAAGATGAAAATAAAAGGTTTAAACTTGGTGTGCAAGTCAATCAACCAAAAAATTTGTTAAAATGCTAACTTCCAGACCCCACCCACACCTCCCTGACATGTGTTTTTAGTTCACCACATAATTTTGATGCATGCTGAAATTCCAAAACTACTTAAAACTGGCCAGTTTCAAGAGTCCAACCAAATCTCCAATATATTATTTTCCTTTAGAATTAACATTCCACATTTACATGGCAAAAATAACAATAATAATGCACACTTACTAAATGCCAGTGTAATATGTCCTTTACCCGTAATATTACCAAATTCGGTCCTCACAAGAACCACACCATGTAGGTAATATTGTTTCCTCCATTTTACAAATGAGAAAGCTGAAGCCCAGAGAAACTAAGTAATCAGACCAAAGGTAATGAGTGGCAAAACTGGGATCACCTCAAGTCCACCTGTCCTCTCACCCAGGAGCTGGACAAACAAGCATTTTGCATTTAAGGAGGATTAAGCCTGACAGCCAAGCAACTAGGCAGGCAACAACCATCCCTGGCCCCTCCCACCCCCCAACTCCAACCACTCACCCAACAAGCTTTCCTGACTCTCCCCACCCATCACTCACTCACCAAGGCCCTCCACCTACATGGTGTGCCACCAGAGTACCAGAATGGCACAAGTCTGTATATGCACCAGCACTTTCTCCACATGAGTGCCTACTACATGCTAAGTACTCTAAGGGATCCAACTTCCAGCTCCACATATTGGCTGTGAGCTTGAGCAAATTTAACATCTCTGTGCTTCAGTTTTCCAATCTGCACAATGAGGGTCATAATGTCAAGTGCACTGAAATGACATGGTGATTAACTGAGCTAATGAGTTAAAGTACTTGTTTGACATAGAACCTGTCACAACCAGAGCTTAATAATCAACAGCTACTATTAAAATTATTTTGTCACCACCTCTCTTACAAAATTCAATATATCAGTACAAAGGTCTCATTTGTTTTCTCTCATCTCTGTTTCCTGCAACTGTGATAGAAGATAGAACTTACTTTTATTTTCAGGATGAGACTAGTAACAGTGCCCTAACTCAGTGAATTAAAGGCCAGGAAAAGAATATTTTAGAGCAAATAAGTCTTTTAGTAGCCCTGAAATTGTACCACTTTGACAACAACCTATTTCCCAACTATATAGAGTCAGCCTTGTTGATTACATACTAGTATGAAGAGTCTATAATTAACTTAACTCAAAACAACAATAAAATGTCACCTAGTACAGAGACTTGGTCTTAATTTATCACTGCATCATCAACACTTTGAACAATGCTTGGCCCATGGTACATACTCAAATATTTGTTAAATGAATGAAGGTATAAAGATACCAATGCAGACACTCCATAGTGAGTCTTTACAAAAACAGGTATAATCATCAGTTCAAATCCAACGTGACAATAACTTGTTATCTTCAAAATTCTCCCAGAATATTTTCTTCTTTCTTTTTAACTAATTTGTTGCCTTTCATTTAAAAACTCTTCAACCTAGAAAAGTTAATTAGCAACCTTGGCTCCACTGATCTATTAAAAATGTTCAAGTGGTTCCATAATAATACATTGTGCTCATCTTCTACTTTACATTAAAAAAAAAAAAAACAAGTAACAATTATCATTTTAATGACCCTGACTTTTCAGAATTTCCTGAACCATCTGAATTAACACTGTAAAATGAAACAAGCACTGCTGAGATTAGCCCTAACTAACATCCAAGAGATGGTGAACTGGGGGAGGAGAGGATCTGCTATGGAAATACACAGATACCAGTTCCATTCTCAGCTATGCTTCTGTGATGGTGAGCAGCACCAATTTCTGTCTCCATTTACTCATCCGCAGTTTAAAAATGTCTACCAAATCTACTTCATAAGAACCAAATATACATAAAATAATTTCCAAGACAATAAAGCATCATACAAAGGTATGTTAACCTTTGACCTAAACATCTTCAGATTTGAAATGTATGTTTTATTTATCTTTCTTTTTACATCTCTGCCACTCTATTTCCTAAATCAGAGATCTGCCAGTACAGGGAAGATCCAATTCCCACTATAGTGCAAACACATTAAGCCCTTAGTAAATATTTGTTGAAAAAGATACTAATTCACATAAAATAAAAATTTTAGATTCTGCTATATGCAATACCTTACCCTTACCTTGTTTAAGCAGCAGGTTACTTTCAAATAAAATAGCAAGCGACTAACACACCTAAAGATGTCTATGGTTTTGCTAGAAACATCACCTTCCTTTGTGTACATTATTCAGTGTAAATGTGACTAGTAATCTATGTGAATATCACCCAAGGAATGTGCTTCAGTATTTTGGTTTCAATGAAGATGTACCTTCTACAGAGAAAAGGACTGCCCTATTTTTTTTTTTTTTTTATTGTTGTTGTATTACATCCTTTTTCCTCACCTCTGTCCCCTTCCCCACCCACCCACTTCCCCCCAAAGTCAATCCCACTTGTTATGCATGTCCATGGTTCTTCCATGCTAGTTCCTTGACTAAACTGCTCCCCTTCTTTGCCTAGGACTGCCCTCTCTTTACCTCCAGAGTAGATTTCTAAAGATGCCAGATTTGTTCTTCCAGTTTTACTTTCTATGCTTCAGTACTCAGAGGGAGAACGTTTAGTGGACTTGTGGTGGCTTCTCAAACCATAATGGAACAAAGGTGAAAGTAGTCACCCAACTCAGCCCTCCTATCATTTTTCTTCCTATTATTTACCCAACTACATTCTGTAGCTGAAATGACTCCTACTTTGTTACAAAAGATGGACTTTGTGTGCTCACTTCTGGCCTTCATATTTATTATAGCTCAAAGGATATTCTTGAAATAAACATGGGTCATAAAAATAAAAATAAGTCAACTGTCCAAATAGTACAGATGACAATTTAATCGTAACCTGAAAACAAGTCTTTTCCCTCTTAGGATTACAGAGTTATTTAACATTCAAAAGACAGCTACTGCATTTAAAAGCAACAATCTCTCTCATATGAGGACAATTTTTAAGTTCTTCCCTCACCAGCAGCATTATATTATTCTTTTTTTAACTACAATGAAAACCGGTAATTCTAGTTCCTACAAACCCATCAAAATAAAAAGTGGATAATATGGATAATATTCTGGAATTTATACCAGAAATGATAAATGTTCAAAGGCTGTCATCTTAAGAATGTAGAAACAGATGCAGAATTCAAATTTAGTTCCAGAACCACATTCATGGCCTATCTCACCCTCACTCCTGCCTGCTTTCTTCAATCCCCAAGCTACATTCTTTAACAAAGTATCAGGCTCTGCAGGTTTATTTGAACATTCTACCAATGAACTGAGATCAAAGTAACCTGGTCTTTTGGAAAAGGACAGTTGTCTTAAGGTCAAAAGACTTGGGTATGAATCCAGACCTTGTCCTGGAGCTACATTACCTTGAGCAAATATTTAACTCTCTAAGCCTGCATTTCCTTACCTGTAAAAGTACAAGACCACCCACCTTGAATTATTTTGGTGATCAAGTCCCTCAGTTAGTGTTCTAATCATGGCAAATGCTTAACAAACAGTTGACAAGTTTTATATTGCTAAAGGGCCAGTTCACAAATTATGAAGTATCTCACTAAGGGAATCACAACTAAATTGTAAGAACTTCATAAAGTTGTAATACTTTTTTCAATCTTCTAGTTAAAATGTTTTAATATACAGAAATGAAAATTTCACAAAGGTTGGAGATCTTTTTAAAACAGACCTTTTACATACCAAAGATGGAGAACCAATTATCAACAGTGAAAACTGGTTAATTAAAAAGAATGTTTTGGGTGCTTCTATGCTTAAAGGCTTTAAATTTTTCTGAAAAAAAAAAAAAAAGGTATATTTTAGAACCCAGAGACAGCCCAGTTGTCTAAACAATGGGCTACATGATACACCACAGTCTCCAGGCAAAGTCACAACAGGATGAGAAAAGAGCCTTCAGCCTCTCTCAGATTTCCTGGCCACTGTTATTTTAAAACCTGACCACATAAACATAAACAGAGGAAGAAATCCATTTCACATAAACCCCATGGATCATGATTTATTATCAGTTTTTAATATCTTATATCAATTTACATTAAATAGTACAGTAGCTTATATTTTTCTTACTCTTATTTGTACACACTAATGAAAAATATGTCGTATATAGTTGTAAAAACTAGGTAAGAGTTTTTCTTAAAGTCATTCATCACTTTTGTTACTCCCTTTTAAAATTAAGTTTTTGCAAACAAAAATGTAACACTAAAGCTGGGAAAACAATAAGTGGCATGTCACATAGAACATAAAAATGCATCAGGCAAATCTGAGTAAGATTAAAACGATTTCTGTTTACCACTGTGCATATAATTCCTGCGCAACTGGAAATACTTAAAATGAGTTGGGTATTTAAAAGTCAATGAGTTATTCTGAACAGTTGCATTGTTTTAAGCTCTGGCTACTGAGCAATTTGTGATGTGTCTAATAGTTTCACTAAACTATTTTCAGTTGGAAAACCACAACCCAAGACATCTACCAAGTTTAGTTAATTTGTACAGAAATGCCATTTTGCTGCCAACCTTTGTACTATGACCACTACCAGCCCAAGTTCAAGATTCACATTTTAATGGTGTGAATAGTGTCGGCTAAATCTTAATTTTTAAAACTCTTTAACCCTGACTCTATACTGCCTCTACACCACTAGAGCAAAAAAAGTAAATGAAACTTTAATTTAGCGTGCACAGCAGTCTGTTAAGTTAGGGCAGTGTTCTTACTTCTTCACTAATACCTGTAGATTCTAATTGAAGCATTCATTCCTTCACCAGAAACTTTATGCCATGTAAAATGTAACATATTTCTGAAACTGAATGGAAGTAATTCTGACACGGATAGTCTAGGTGTAATCCTATCAAGTGATTTCCTATTAAAAACCCAGACTTGAGCATTTGTTTTAAGGAGTTTTTAAAATTAACAAATACAAAAAGCTCTTAAATTACATACACAAATTAACATACTCCACGTAGAGGACCATCTAAAGACTAAAAACACTGATTCAGGCTACTCCTACAAGATTAAACTACTAGCTGCAGCAGCCGATCTTCACATCCCAAAACAAACGACACTATTCCTTGCACTGAACTGTAAGCCTGTTTACGAAAGAGAAAAGCATCAAGGAAGTGTCCAGGTCAGAGTTAGAAACCTGGCTACTCCGCTCCCACCTGGGAGCCAGAGAAGATACACAAAGGTACCTTGGTGACGATAAACCCTTGAAAGGAGACTCTCCCTGTCGACTCTCGGGTGGGAACTAGAATCAGCCCTAAGCTGCCACGAGCCGCCGCCGCCGCCGCCGAACCCACCCCACCCCCACCCCCAGCCGCAGCCGCCGGGGCCCTCCCATCACCTGGCTCACCCACCCGAGTCCTCAGGAGGTGAAACGAGCCGTCGGCTGCCGGATCGGCCAGAGAGGGGCCTCGAGCAGGGCCCGGGGAAGTGAGGCCCCGGCGCCGGCGTGCCGCAGCGCAGGCTCCGCCACACTCACCCGTGCGGACGCGAAGGCAGGTGCGCGGCGGCCGGGCTACCTGTCGCCGGTGAGGCTGGTGGGCGGGGCGCGAGGGAGGCGGCGGTGCAGGAAGGCGGCGACTACGCCGACGAGCACCGGCCCCGGGAGGAGGCGCGACCGGGTTCCGCCTCGCTTCCTGCTCGGACAGAAGCCGGGTCCGTCTCCACCCGCCCGCCGGCGCCCCGCAGGGTTCCCGGCCCCGCCGCGCGCACGTCACGGCTACGGAGCGCCCGAGGGGGCGGGGGCGCCGGGGGCCGGGGCGGGACGGCCGGACGGCGGGGGCGCGGGGCGCACTCCGGGAGGGGACGCTCGCAGCCCGGCCCCCCTCCCCCGCCGCCCTGCGGCGCCGAGCGCTGCCTCCCGGCTGGGGGCGCCGCACGCGGGGCGCGAGGGGCGGGCGCTGGCCCCGCCGGAGCTCCAGGGCTTCCCGGGCGACTTGGCCTTCGCGGCTGCAGCTGTTTTCAGCCCTGCGGAGCAGGTCCTCTCGGGACTGGATGCGGTGACTGTCCGGGCCCGTATCTCAGGATCATTTCAAGGGGGAAGACAGTCATGTTCAGCGAGGGGCAAGGACCCCGAGTTGTTCCAGGGCGGGCGGAAACCAGGCGGGTTGTTGCAGCGGGAAGGACCACGGCAGACTCGGCTGGAGTCCGGGTTGGCTTGGGCTGGGCTGCCCGTGAAGGAAGTAACCTGCCTGCCCCGCCACTTCGGGAGTCTGCTTTTGGGAACAGGGGGTCTGAGATGAAAATTTTGTATTCTTTAGGCTCCGCCCCCACCCACCCATTTACTTATTTAAGCCCCCATCTTCTCTTAATTTTCTGTAGTTTAATTTTACTGGTCTGTAAATGACACACCTGTGAGTCATATGGGAAAATTAAATATGAAGCAGCTGTGCAAAATTGAATTGCTATCGCGAAAACGTACATTGCCTTTACCACAAAAAAAAATTAAGAAAATGGGAATTTACTATAATACTAAATGTCCCCGCTGAAGAAAGATACTCATAAGAACGACATTTTACTTTTTCAACGCTTCCGAGTAGCAACTAGAAAACTTTTGGAAATCTACAAGAGTCTGATAAGTTTCGGATACTCAAATGTTCCACAGTTCTTTTGGTGGAAAAATTATGATATTGTTGCGTACAACTAACAAAACATGAACCAAATAGGGAAGTAGGAAAGAGGAAGAGAAACCAAGAGAGGAAATAATTTACAGCAATCTCAGAAATTTAATTCTAGATTGCCAGGAGGTAAATTTTAAACACGTAAAACTAGGTTTTAAAACGAATTGGGGGTGGGGGGGGAGGACGAGGAGAGGATGGTTTCTGTTCACTGCTTTGACTTTATCTTGGATGTAAGATTAACAAGCTTTGACAGACCAAAAGAAGCCTATACAGTTTACTGTGAGTGACGTTGGGTGATTCTTTGCCCCACCCCCACTTCCAATATATTACTGAGGCCCTTTCCTTCTAGTTCCATGCATCTCGAATGTATCCAATTCCTGTTCATAGCCATTACCATTGTTTCATTTCAGACCTCCCTCATATCAGGTCTTGCTAACCAAATCTTAAAATTTCCAGACTGCTATCTTGTCCACTTCAAATCCAGTCTCTACAATGCCAACAAGTTTATGTTTTACAAAATAAACGTTTGATTGTGTACTCCACTATGAGTATAAAATCCAATCTCCTTAAGATGTCTTACATGATCTTCGGACTATTTTTGTTTGGCTAGCAGAATAGGGGTCTTTTGCTAAAATACAGTGAAATTTGAATGCCGTTTTATTGTTGCCCCACTCTGTCCCTGTTCTAAAACCCACAAAGCTGTCCTAACCAGGCTTCTTCGCACAATGTTACCTACCAATCTTTAAAATTACTTGCATGTTGAACACTGTCTTAGCCATGCTTACTCCCCTCTCATTTCTCCCCACTGCTCTTCTCCATTTCTTGTGCTTTATATTCAGGCCCTTCTAAAGTGCTGGTGCCCAGAACAGGCAGCATTACTATTATTACACTGGAATGTTGCCAGGTTAAATCCATTTAATCCTTCAGAGCAAAGCCTATTTGTCCCGTCCCAGAAATTTTCCCTAACCCCCTTATTCCAAAACTTAAGTGCGGTTTGATGCTCTTTCCCATCCAACACTTTATTTCATTATTGCTACTTTAATTTACTTACCAATATCTTCCAAATGAACGGTAACATCCTTGAGGGCAGAGTAGGGGACTTGAGTGTCTTTGTGTCCCAAATGCCAAACATGATGGCATTTACATTAAACATATTATTATTATTATTATTGAATAAATGAGACTAGTGAACAAACCGAAAGAATACTGACAGTTCTGGGGAATTGCATATACTGTTGTTAAGCATGGTAGATTTAACTGTCACATTTGCTGCCAAATCTTAATTCTATATGTAGGTTTCTCAACTTTGTTCTTACCCATCAAATATTGTAAGACTCTTCCTAGAGTTTCCTTGTGCTGTCCCCCTCTGAAACCTATGCACAATTTTGTTCTTTCATTTTTATTTTTTAATTAATTTATTTTTAATATATTTTTAAATATTTTATTCATTATTTTTAGAGAGAAGGGCATGGAGGGAGAAAGAAAGGGAGAAACATCTATGTATGGTTGCCTTTCACCTCCCTCCAGCTACAGACCTGGCTTGCAACCTGGTTATGTGCCCTGACTGCAAATCGAACCAGCGACCTTTGGGTTTGCAGACTGGTACCTATGCAGTGAGCCACCAGCCAGGGCTGTTCTTTCATTTTTATAGAAATCTATATCATAGACATTTAAGAGTCTCTACACTCCCTGGCCAATACTCTAAAAGTTTCAACTGCATCTGTGTTACCAACTCCTAAGTAAGGCAGGCTGAACACCTCAAAGAAACTCATTTTCCCTCCCATCCACGTCAAATGATTTCCTTGTCAATTAGTATGGTATTATCAGCCAATAGTCTCAACAAGTTGTGAGTCACCTGGGACTCCTTCTCTTCCTCACTCCTAATTTTGGAGTCACTGAATGCCCTTTATTCTATGTCATAAACTATTTCTAAATAGATGTCTCAGTCTTCCCTCAGAGCAGGCCATCATCTTTTATCTGAACTCATGACATTGCCTCTGCTCATTCTAGTCCATTCTTTCACCACTCCTAATGTGGTATTCCTCCCTCCAGATCTAATTATGTCACATATACCAAATCCTGGTGACTTTTCAGATCAATTAAAATTTATTTGCCCTGACTGGCATGGCTCAGTAGACTGATCACCAGCCTGCGAACCAAAGGGTCACTGGTTCGATTCCCAATCAGGCACATTACAAGATTGCAAACCAGGTCTCCAGCCAGGTCAGTAGCTGGAGGCAGGTGAAAGGCAACCATACATTGATGTCTCTCTCCCTCTCCCTCTCTCTAAAAATAATGAATAAAGTAACCCCTGGGTTACTGGGGACTTGGCCTGTAACCCAGGCATGTGCCCTGACTGGGAATCAAACTGGCAACCCTTTGGTTCGCAGGCTGGCGGTCAATCCACTGAGCTGTACCAGCCTCAGTTATTAGCAAGTTTGCACAGTGGTAATCATTATCTGGAATTTACAGAGAACTAAATTCCAGGAAATAAGCAGATCCCTAAAGAGATAGATATGTTTTTTTTTCCCCTTAGGGCATTAGCTCATCCTCATACAACACCAACATCTGCATCTCCCATACTTAAAAATCATTAATCATTTTTGCAGAAATATTGAGTGATATTTTAACCATCATTACCAAATTAAGAAAATCAGCTAATCTACTTTTTTAATTTTTTCCAAATAAAGGACAAAATTTAAGCTGAAATGTCATTTAGCAATACTTTTTGAAAACAATTCCTTAACTAGATCACTAAATATCAATTAACATTCTAGCTCCCAGAAATTTCTGTAACTATAGTTTCTCTTATTTAAACTTCCAGCTAATTTTTCCTGAATTGTTCTTGGTGTCATTATAATTAAAACTGAAACAACAGCACAAGTGTAACCAAAGATCATTTTAAACACTTCAGTTAAATTGTAAATGTCTTTAAAATAAGCTTTCATTTAGTTTGCCGTAATCTGCGATCTTCAGCAATTGAAAGAAATTTAAATTATAGTAATTTAAAGAAAGGCAGAGAAGTCAATTATTTTTTTACACTTAAATGGGCCAAATATAATCTAATAAAATTGTAGACATGAAAAATGCAAATAAGTGAAGGCCATTCTGAAGGTGCAGAATTATATTAAAACTTATTTAACATGAAGTGAAGAGTGTAAGGAAAAACCAGGTTCCAGGACTAACTGTTCAGGTCTGTGACCTGTATAAGTCATTTAATCTCACACTCAATTTTACTCAATAAAATAATAATAATAATACCTCCTCCATAGAGAAAGGACTAAATAAGATAATGCAAAACTGAAAACATTTTGCAAACTAAAACAAGATGTATAAATGGCATGTACCAATAATGTAAACAAATACTTTAAAAAGAACACATTCACATAACATCTTGAACTTGTTATATGCTAGAAAACTTTGTAAATATATTTGTACAAGGAAAAAGTAAGTGTTTAAAAATAAAACTAGCAATGAAAATGCTTGAAATTACCTTTGTTTTAAACATAGAGATTAATCCAAGAAGTCAATTAGAATTTCTTTTGATGTACAAATTTGATGAAATCTGAATATTAAAAACTCATAGTAATTTATATGAAACATAACCCCAAAAAATGTTTCCTAGTCTATAAGTCTTGCTGCCATAACTATGATTCCAGACATATAATTTAAGAATTGTAATTGTGGTCCTGGCTGGTGGCACAGTGGATAAGGTGCCTGCCTGCAAACCCAAGGGTTGCTGGTTCGATTCCCCAGCCAGGGCAATAATGAGGTTGCAAGACAGGTCTCCAGCCAGGTCCATAGCTGGAGGCAGGTGAAAGGCAACCATACATTGATACATTGATATCTCTCTCCCTTCCCCTCTCTCTGAGAATAATGAATAAAAATTAAAATATATATATATATATACACATATATATATATATTTTAATTTTTCCATTAATTTTCCATTAATTCCAATAATTTAATATATTCCATTCCTAGCCAGGGCACATAATCGGGTTGCAAGCCAGGTCTCCAGCCAGGTCTGTAACCGGAGGCAGGTGAAAGGCAACCATACATTAAAAAAAGAAAGAAAAAAGAAAATGTAATTGTGTATCTATTTTAGTTATATACTATGAAAGATTATAGTTGAATTTATAGATATTATTTAAGTTAAAAAAAGGAATATAGCCCCGGCTGGTGGCTCAGTGCATAGGTGCTGGCCTGCGAACCCAAAGGTCACTAGTTTGATTTCCAGTCAGGGCACATAACAAGGTTGCAAGCCAGGTCTCCAGCCAGGTCTGTGGCTGGGAGCAGGTGAAAGGCAACCATACATTGGGAAAAAAAAAAAGAATATAAAATTGAAGGAAGCTTTGAAAAAGTAGAAAACTAATGAATTAATTTAAAGAAAGGAAACCATAGCATCAATGTTATAAGTAGGTAACTTGCATAAAAATTCAGTAACAATCTGGAAAGGTCAGTTCTCCACAGCCTATATAAATATTCCAGAAAGTACAACAAAAATTTAATGGGGTTTGAAAACTGCAAAATTGTATTTTTATTTAAAATCCCAAATTGATAACAAATCAATCATTTTCAGTGATTAGTTGATCCATCTTTAGATATTAATATCATAAACATAATTCAACCCTCAGATTGGATGTAGTGTCAACTGAAATTATCTCTGCAGATCTGTATGTTAACACACTTCCTATTTTGTTAAATGTTTTATTTACACGTCTGTGAGCCTGCTGAGATCTTAACTGTCATTGGACATCCAGAGTCAGCTAGGACATAAAAGACTGCACTCAGTAAATACTTATGGAATGGGACCCGGCTGAATGAACTTAAGGTTTGCCAAGTCCACACTCTTGACAGTGGAGGTCCTCCCGAATGGAATATTCTTGAACATTTTAGAACTTTGTTTGAGAAGAGAAGGGGATTTGCCCAATTCTCCATGGGAACATAAATTTAAATTTAAACCACTATTCCACAAGTGATTCAAAGAGTTCATATACAGTATATATTTTATCACACTTTTCTAAAATCTGAATTTTCATAATATTTATTTTTATTCTACCTGTCATCTTCAGTTTCATATGTTGAATATTCTGTGATGTTGCTCTTACAAAAATACAAAAATGAAAATTGCCTCTTCTCTCAAGACTAAAATATTTAAGGTTGATACTATAGAATGCAAAAAATTACTATGTACATAATATTTAAAAACAGGAAAAGCACGCTGGCTGGTGGCACAGTGGATGGGCGCCAGCCTGCAAGCCCAAAGGTTGCTGGTTCGATTCCCAGCCAGGGCACATAACCAGGTTGCAAGCCAGATCTCCAGCCAGCTCCATAGCTTGTGGCAGGTGAAAGGCAACCATACATAGATGTCTCTCTCCACTCTCTCCCTCTCTCCCTTCCCCTCTCTCTAAAAATAATAAATAAAAAATCTAAAAACAAAAACAGGGAAAGAATGGATATGGGGAGAACCATTTAAACATATTAGTGATACACAATATTCTTCAGAAACATGTTTGATTAATAAGTGAAAGTATTGATAGTAGCTGGTTTCTCTACCTTAAAAACAGTAGTATCAGTAATAACAAAGAAGTATTAAGTAATCAGGAAATGTCTATACATATGATAGAGTTAAGTAATCAGGAAATGTCTATATATATGATAGAGTTAAATATTACCCTATAGTTAATAATAACCACAAGTTTCTATAAAGCAGTAAATGGATTTGCAGAGTAACGACCTGAGTTCATTCACTTAGGTTTTATTGAGATTTACAAATGATTATTAAGATAGTGAGCCTTTGCTGTGTAGCCAATAATATCTCAGTGCCCTGTAACAAAAAGCATTTATTTTTCTCATTGGCAAGTATTCGGCCCTCACTCCATTAGTCAAAGAAAATCAGATGACCAAGCCTAGCATCAAGACCCAGGATGATTTGTCTTTTTTGGTATGTGTAGGTAGTAAATGTTTGCTGAACAATAATCTAATTATCCAAATAATGTATTGTTCCACTTTATTTATGCATTTGTTGCTTGCTTCTTTTATGTGCCCTGACCAGGGATTGAACCCACAACTTTGGAGTATCAGGACAATGCTCTAACCAACTGTCCAAGGCTAAATAATCTGCACTGTTGTACTTATTAGTCAAACAATATATTAAAAGGGGTTGGCATATTAAGAAGAGGTATGTAAAAGTCTTCTGAGATGCCAATGATTTTTTTTCTTTGTTTACCTTGAGCCATGGTTACACAGGTGGGTTTACTTGGCAATAATTCATTGAGCTGTATATATTCATTCATCCTCTGTGTACTTTTTCTGTAAGTAAATTATACTTTAAGTAGAGGCTTTTTTTTTTTTTTTTTTTTTTTTCAGAGAGAGGCAGAGGAAAGAAGAAAGAGATGGAGAGAACATCAATGTGTGAGAGATACATCGACTGGTTGCCTCTCATACACCCCGAGTTGGGGACCTGGCCCACAACCCAAGCATGTGCCCTAACTGGAATGAAGTCAGTGACTTTTTGGTTCACAGGCTAGTAATCAATCCACTGAGCTACACCTGCCAGGACAGAAGTATGTATTTTAAAATACTCTAGTTGAGCTCTGGATAGGGTGGCTCAGTTGGTTGGAGCTTCATCCCCTAACCAAAAGGTTGAGGGTTCAAGTCCAGGTCATGGCACATACCTAGGTTTCGGATTCAATCCCAGTCCAGCCACATACAATCCTTGATCTCGGTGTGTATAGGAGACAACAGTTGATGTTTCTCTCTCTCCCTTCCTCTTTCTCTAAAAGGAATGAGAAAAAATGCCCTTGGGTGAGCATTTAAAAAAATACTTGATACTTGCAGTAAAAAGTTATCTGAATTTTTAGTTACGTTCTCTTAGAATAGTCATATTAAAATGAATGTCATGATTGTTGAATAGAAATATTTTCTTAAAAACTTCTGTGAGCAGAAATGAAAGAGAAGTAACAATATACACCAAAGAAATATTGTAACAAAGGATTGTAAGAAAATATATGCCAACAAATTGGACAATCTAGATGAAATAGATAAATTCCTAGAAAACATACAATCTTCCAAAAATGAATTAGGCAGAAACAGAGAATCTGAATAGACAGATTACAACTAGTGAAACTGAAGTAGTAATAAAAAATAAAAAGTTCTCAACAAACAAAAGTCTTATACCAGATCGCGGTACAAGTGAATTTTACCAAACATTCAAAGAAGAACTAACAGTTATTTTTCTCAAATGATTGCAAAAATTCAAGGGGAAGGAAGATTCCCATGTTCCTTTTATGAGGCCAACCTAATTCCAAAACCAGAACTACAGAACCAGGCACTACAGAAAAAATTATAGGCAACTAAGTCTGATGAACGTAGATGCTAAAATCCTCAACAAAATATTAGCAAACTTGATTCAGCAATATATTAAAAAGGTCATACACCATGATTAAGTGGGATTTATTCCAGTGATGCAATGTTGGTACAATATTTGCAAATCAATAAACATGCACACCCTATATACAAAATAAAAAGGATAAAAACCACATGATCATATCAATAAAGAAAAAGCATTTAATAAAATCCAACACCCATTTATAATAAAAACTTTCAGCAAAGTGGAAATAGAAGGAAAATACTCCACGTAATAAAGTTCATATATGACATACCTACAGCCAACATCATACTCAATGGGCAAAGACTACAAGTGTTTCCCTTGAAAATCAAGAACAAGAGAGGGATGTCTGCTTTTACCACTCTTATTCAACATAACATTGGAAGTTCTAGTCACAGCAACCAGACACAAAGAAATATTGTAGAGGAATATTGTAGAGGAAGAAGTAAAACTATCACTATTTGCCAATGACGTGATATTGAACAAAGAAAATCCTAAAGATGACACCAAAAAACTATCAGAACTGATAAGTGAATTCAGTAAAGTAGCAGAATACAAAATAAATATCCAGAAATCAGTTGTATTTTTTAATACTAATAATGAACTATCAGAAAGGGAAACTAAAAAAATAATCCCAATCGCAATTGCTTCAAAAAGAATAAAATACCTAGGAATAAATTTAACCAAGGATGTAAAAGACCTGTACTTGGAAAATTGTAAGACACTGAAGAAAGAAACTGAGGAAGATACAAATAAGTGGAAGCACATACCATGTTCATAGATAGGAAGAACTAACATCATTAAAATGTCCAAAGCAATCTATAGATTCAACATAATTCCTATCAAAATACTGATGATGTATTTCACAGAACTAGAATATTCCAAAGTGCTGTATATATGGAACCACAAGACTCCTAATAGCAACAGCAATCTTGAGAATGAAGAACAAAGTTGGTGGAATCCTGCTGCCTGGTATCAAACAATACTACAAAGCCACAGTAATCAAAACAACATGGTACTGACATAAAAAATAGACATATAAAACAGAATAGAGAGCTCAGAGGTCCAGGATGGGTATCTCAATTGTTAGAGTATCATCTCAATATTCCAAGGTTGCAGGTTCAGTCTCCAGTCAGGGACCATACATACAAGAATCAACAATGAATATATAAATAAGTGGAACATTAAATCTCTCTCTCTCTCTCTCTCTCTCTCTCTCTCTCTCTCTCTCCCCCCCATACCAATAAATAAAAATTTAAAAGAATAGAGAGCCAATAAATAAACCCACACCTTTATAGACAGTTAATATTTGACAAAAGAGGCAAAAACATGCAATAAGGTAAAGGTAGTCTAGTCAATAGATGATGTTGGACAGATATGTCCAAAAAAAAATGAAAGTAGACTACTTTCTTAAACAATACACAAGAATTAACTAAAAATGGATTAAAGACTTAAATGTTAGACTTGAAACCATAAATATCCTAGAAGAAAACATAGGCAGTAAAATCTTAAAGATTTCTTGTAGCAATGTTTCTTCTGATATATCTCCTTGCCTAAGGGAAATAAAAGAAAAAATAAAGAAATGATATTATATCAAACAAAAAAGATTTTGCATAGCAAAAGAAACTATCAATAAAATGAAAAGGCAACTCACCGAATGTAAGAACATATTTATAAACAACTGATAAAACTCAACACCAAAAGAAAAAAAATCCAATTTAAAAATGGGCAAAGGATCTGCATAGATAAGATACTTCTCCAGAGAGGACATGCAGATGACCAATAGACATATGAAAAGATCCTCAAGGTTACTTATCATCAGAGAAATGCAAATTAAAACCACAATGAGATATCACCTCGCACCTATCAGAATGGCTATCATCGACAAATCAACAAACAATAATTGTTGATAAGGATGTGGAGAAAAGGGAATACCAGTGCACTGTTGGTGGGAATGCTATCTATTGCATCACTATGGAAAGCAGTATGGAGTTACCTCAAAAAATTACAAATGGAACTGCGTTATAACCCAGTGATTCCACTTGTGGGAATTTATTCAAAGAAACCCATAACACTAATTTGAAGGTATAGCGCACCCTTATGTTCATTGCAGCATTATTTACAATAGCCAAGATTTGGAAGCAGCCCAAGTGTCCATCAGAAGATGAGTGACTAAAAGAGCTGTGGCACATTTACACAGTGGAATACTACTCAGCCATAAAAAAGGGAAATCTTACCTTTTGCAACAGCATGGATGAACATGGAGAGCATTATGTTAAATGAAATACATGAGTCAGAGATGACAAATAATGTCTGGGGTCATTAGGGGTTACAATCAAAATTTTTTATTTTTATTTTGGATATTTTAAAACAAATGTTTTTAGAGAAATGTATTGATCATGCCAATAGCAATTATAATAAACAGAATTAGAAAATAATCTGCCTGAATATCTATCCCCCAAATTTTCAAAATCCCCTATTATCTTCAAATAAGTGAGATATATGCCTTTGTGTGTGTGTGTGTGTGTGTGAAAAATGGGGAGGGGACCTGAAGGGAGGGAAAGGTAGGGAGGGGTCTGTACAGATAACTGGATTTCTATATTGGGGGGAGGGCAAAACCTAAAATATATTTATTAATGATATCATTGTCAAAAAGCCTGACAAAGATAGGAAAAGCCTGACAACCATTCCCTATCCCAGAAAGGATAGACTCTCCAGTTCATGAACCTGGACTTGCCCAGGGCTTTAAGGTAACTTGGCAACTTGAGGAAATCATATCCAGTGGTTATGTCTAGAGAATAATTTTTCCCCAGGAGTCCTGTGGTTATCCTATGTATAGCCAAGTCTCTAATGATTTAACAAATGAAGGATTTATTATAACATGCTAATAGTACTTCAAATACTGCTGAGATGACAAGCAGCAAATAATTTATTCTAAAGCTCACAACCTAATGAATAGCAGGTTAAAGGGGGGCAGCAATGAACAATGAATTACTGACTTCCTTCAGTATTTGCTATGTTCTCACCCTTTGTGTTGGTGTGTCTTGCATGTGATCTTGTGTCTTACTCTGTCTCAGTCTGTTGTGTTCTTTTAATCATACGTCATTTTATTGTCTTCCTCCCCAGATACTGTACTGATTTGTTTACAGTGGCTTTGTCAGACATTCTGAATACCTTTTCCTGGCTCCTCTTGGCATTTTTTATTTTATATAAGCTTTGAGATTTTAAAATCTAAAACAGTAACATCAAGAACATGATTATCACCTTCCGCCGCGGTAGCCATTGAAGATCCGCTACCCAATGGCCGTGGGCCTCAACAAGGGCCACAAGGTGACAAACAACGTGAGCAAACCAAGGCACAGCCGCCGCTCCTCACCAAACACACCAAGTTTGTGCGGGACATGATCCGAGAGGTATGGGGCTTTGCCCCCTATGAACAGCGTGCTATGGAGCTGCTCAAGGTCTCTAAGGACAAGAGGGCCCTGAAATTCATCAAGAAAAGGGCGGGGGCACACATCCGTGGCCAAGAGGAAGAGAGAGGAGCTGAGCAATGTCCTTGCAGCCATGAGGAAGGCAGCAGCCAAGAAGGACTGAGCCCTATCCCCTCTGTGTAATAAAAACCTGTTCAGAAATTTGAAAAAAAAAAAAAAAAAAAGAGAACATGATTATCTATGTACCTATTCATTCCTGCAGGTCTTAGCAATGAAATAGTGTGGTTTTCTCAGTCATTTGCTTTTATTAAATTTATTTCTAAGTATTTCATAGTTCCTGGTTATTATTGTGAATGATTTTCCCAATTTCTTTTCTAGATTCTCACTCTGTATTTATCCAGGCAATGTACCCATTTTTTTACAAAGAGATTTTATTTATTATTTTCGGGAGGTGGGGGTTGAGAAAGAGAGGGAGAGGGAGAGAAACAGCCATTAGTTGTGTATCTCACACCCCCAACCAGGGACTTGGCCTTCAACCCAGGCATGTGCCCTGTGAATTGCACTGGTGACCTTTCAGTCCACAGGCTGGTGTTCAATCCACTGAACCACACCAGCCAGGGCTCTTTTTTTAAAACAGGTTTCCTAACTTCCCTAGTTATATAGTAATTGTCTACTCAACAAAAACATGCCTCTTCTCTATTTCCATGTTTTACCAGTTTTTTTTTTTTTTTTCTTATTGCATCTGCTGTAAGTGCAAAAACAATGCTGAATAGTATGAAAGCCTGTTTAGTGCTTGATATGAACTGGTTTTCAGTGTTTCCCATTTATTTGTTACTAGAAAACCGTCTATAAGATTCCTCTTTTCTCATTTAAAGATTGTTATGAGAGCTCTGACTGATAGCACAGTGAATAAGGTGCCGGCGAGCAAACCCAAAGGTCACTGGTTCGATTCCCAGCTAGAGCACATAACCAGGTTGCAAACCAGGTCTCCAGCCAGGTCCGTAGCTAGAGGCAGGTGAAAGGCAACCATACATTGATATCTCTCTGCCTCTCCCTTCCTTTCTCTGTGGAAATAATAAATAAAATCTTTCATTAATAAAATTGTTATGAATATGCCCAGGCTAGTGGCTCAGTGGATAGGCGCTGGCCTGAGAACACAAAGGTCACTGGTTCAATCCCCAGTCAGGGCACATAACCAGGCTGCAAGCCAGGTCTCCAGCAGTGTCAGTGGCTGGAGGCAGGTGAAAGGCAAACTATACATTGATGTTGCTCTCCCTTTCTTTCTCCCTCCCTGCCCTTCTCTCTAAAAATAATAAAATCTTTTTAAAAATAAAAAATATTAACTGAATTTTTATGTCATATAAACTGCCTTTAACTTTGACATGACAATTACTGTATGTTTTGATACTGAACATCCTTGAACTTGGTCATAGGATATTATTTATTTGCTATTACTGTATTTAACTGTCAATATTTTATTTCAATTTCATCGGTCTCACAGCATATATTACATAATCCCTTAGTTTTCCATTTTGATACCATCTTTACTCAAACTTTTTGATAATGGTATAGTGGCCTCAAATTAATTGGGAGATTTTCACCTATTTTTATGGCATGAAATAGTTGAATATTAAAGTCAATTTTTAAAGCCTGCCTACATCTGCGATATGCCTCCCTTCTCCTTTTTATTTTCTTTCTCTCATTTTATTTTATCCTTGATCAGGCTCAAGTGTTTATCTAATTTATGTTTAAAAAAATAAAAATTTAGCCCTGGCTGGTGGCACAGTGGATAAGGTGCCGGCCTGTGAACCCAAAGGTTGCTGGTTCGATTCCCAGCCAGGGCACATAATCAGGTTGCAAGCCAGGTCTCCAGCCAGCTCTGTAGTTGGAGGCAGGTGAAAGGCAACCATACATTGATGTTTCTCTCCCTCTCTGCCTCTCTTCCTTTCCCTCTCTCTAAAAATAATAATTTTTTTTTAAAAAAAATACAAATTTGTGGGGCGTCTTCAGGACAGGGTATGGCACAGTGTGATGGAGTAAATTCTAGTCCATTAATGTTTACCTTTCTTAATTTCTTCCTAGTATTTCATTTAATTAAAAAATTTTTTTAAAGATTGTATTTATTTTCAGAGAGAGGGGAAGAGAGGGTGGCAGAGTGGGAGAGAGACATCAATGTATGGTTGCTTTTCACCAGCCTCCAGCCAAGGACATGGCTGGAGACCCAGCCTGCAATCTGGCTTTGTGCCCCGGCTGGGGAATCGAACCAGCAACCCTTAGGTTCACAGGCTGTCGCCTTATCCACTGTGCCACCTGCCAGGGCCTTTCTTCCTAGTTTTTTTAAAATGAATTTTATTGGTTTCTAATTTTAAAAAAGATTTTATTTATTTATATTTCAAGAGAGGAGAAGGGAGGGAGCGGCAGAGAAATCAATGGGTGGTTGCCCCTACACGCACGCACCTGGGGGCTTGGTCCCTAACCCAGGCATGTGGCCTGACTGGGAATGGAACCAGTGACCCTTTGGTTCACTAGCTGATGCTCAATCCACTGAGCCACATCAGCCAGGGTGGTTTCTAGTTTTTTAACATGAGGTTTAGTTACTTTTTATTTTTAGATTGAATAATGAGGGTGTTTAAGTCTATAAACTTTCTTTAGGTACAGCTTGCACTGTGTATTATAATTATGAGGCATAATGAAATAAAGTGTAGACCAATTAAGAGAACAAATTGAAATGTCAGAAATAACTATTAGTAACATAATAATTATGACAAAGGTGGAAATAAATTCATTTGAATACTGAAATGTTTTAATTTATTTAATTTTGTTGTTGTAGTACATCCATCCCTTTTACTCCCCCCATTCCCTTCCCCACCCACCCACTACCCCACAAAGTCAATCTCACTTGTTGTCCATGTCCATGGTTCTTCCATACTAAGTTCTTGACTAAACTGCTCCCTTTCTTTGCCTCTTCCTCCCCCCTCCCCCTAGCCCCTTTTCCCCTGTCCACTGAAGGTCTGTTCACTGTATTCATGTATCTGGTTTTGCTTGTTTTGTTCATTATTGTCCTGTAATGGGTGAGACCATATGGTGAAATGTTTTAAAAAATTGCATTTTGTAAAGTATATTATCACTATGCATACAGATGCAACTAATACAAAATAATATTGAATGTACACTGTAACTGAGCCCTGGTGCTGTGGGTCAGTTGGTTGGACGTCATCTTGTACACCAGAAGGTTGCAAGTTCAATTTCTGGTCAGGGTGCATATGGGAGAAAAATGTTTCTCAAATGATGTTTGTCTTTCTCCTTTCCTGTCTCTGTAAAATCGATAAATATATCCTTGGGTGAGGAGTAAAAAAAATGTTTTTAATATTCCAAGTATGTAACTGTATGTACTATCATGAGTCAAGAAGAAGCCTCTTAACTGAGATTGAAAACTAAGAAAATACATCAAATTAAAATTTTTGGTACAGAAAAAATAAGTAAAATCTACAGATAAATAATTGGTTACAAAGATATTTATAACATAATGTAACATGCAAAAGGTGTAAACATTAATAGAAGAAAAAAGCTAACTACCAATTCAATGGAAAATTGGAAGATAGCAGGTCATCTGTTGTGAAATTTAAACCAGAGATAAGGGAAATGCAAATCAAAGTAATAATGAAAAGAGCTTTACATGTGTGAGACTTGCAAAATTAAAATTAGAATACAAAGCCCTGGCTGGTAGCACAGTGGTTAAGGTGCCGGCCTGCAAACCCAAAGGTTGCAGGTTCGATTCCCCAGCCAGGGCACATAACAAGGTTGCAAACCAGGTCTCCAGTCACGTCTGTGGCTGGAGGCAGGTGAAAAGCAACCATACATTGATGTCCCTCCCCCTCTCTGCCTCTCTCCCTTCCCCTCCTTCTAAAAATAATGAAATAAAATATTAAAAAAAAAAAAAAAAAAATTAGAATACATATTGCTGCTGGGAATGTAGGAAAATTTTATTTTTAATAAATTGGTGGAAATGTAAATTCCTATATCCTTTTGGAAAATAAGGTGATAACATCCATAATAATTAAAAAATACATGATTATTGATACAGCAACTGAGAATCTATTCCCAAGAAATAAAAGCTACCCAGTGTATAAAGATATATATATTACATGCTATGGTTGCATAAAACTGAAAACAAAGTGGATGCCCAGTAGTAGTATGGTAGTCACTTAAGCTGCTGAAAAATATTTCTTTTCTGGAAATAGGGTAGTACAGTGTGGCCTGACTCATTGAGGCCAGTGCAGTGTAATCGGAAGTGATGTGCCACTTCTGGGTCGAAGCTTTGAGTCAATGTGCTGCTCACCAGGTTCCCTTCCTACTTTCTAGTGGCCATGGAAGCTTCTTGCATCAACCTAGAGCTTTATAAATCTGCATAACTGAGTAACTGATGAGCAGTTACTGCTTTCCTCTTTTGGACACGTAGCATGTAGCATGACCAAAGAAAGAGGAATTTTTTGGAGAGTATAAAACATTGAGATATTGTAATTGTTAACTACAACATAACCAAGTGAATCAAGACTGACAGAGTAAGAGAAAACGAAAGATGCTAAATAATGTTTATATTATCTTCTTTTTGTAAGAAAAACAATACATCTTTAAACATATTACTATAGAGATCATGAATATGGGAGGGGAAATAAAAGAATATGTACAAAATTGTTAAAATAGGTTATAAAGATAAATCCAGACTATAACAACTTCTTAAAAAATAGCAAAGCTATGTGGTATGTTCTCATGCCTGAGTTATTTACATTTAACTATAATCACAAATATTAAGTAGATATAAAATAATTTCATACAGTACTTCATTGAATCCAAGATGATTTGATCTTGCTTTTTTTGTCTAATATCATGGATGGAACTGTAGAGTATTATGCTTAGTGAAATAAGCCAGGAGGCAAAAGACAAATACCTTAAGATCTCAACTAACACAGGATAATAGCAAAGAAAACCAACAGACTAGCAGAAAGGAACCAGAGACATGGAACAAAAAAGGAGCAGAATAATGGTGACCAGAGGGGCTGGGGAGGGGAAGAGAAAGAGTAGGGTTTAGATAAGGAGCTAATGTGAAGGACTCTTGGACATGGACAAGGAGTTGGGAACTGACTGTGGAAGAGGTGGGAGGGGAGAGGGGAGAGCAATGGAAAAATGAAAATTATAATACAAGAATAAAGCAATAAAAATAAATAAATAAAAGGTTTTCACACACCAGGCTGAAAATGCTACTAGAAATACATCAGTGGTTCTCAAAGAATGATCTTGCCTGGGACCTTGTTTAGAAAGGCAAATTTGAAGGGCCCACTGAAGAAATTCTTGAATCAGAAACTGAGGATGGGGCCCAGTAATGTTTTATCAAGCATTTCAAATTATTCTGATGCAAATTTGTTCCTTACTTGGCAAGATGTAGCCTTAATTCAGAGGTTCAAATGTAAATATATACAGTGGTATGCACATATACATCTATATATACGTATTTTACCTTAGAAATAAGGTAACATAGTAGATTCATTTTAACAGTCATCTTCTCTCTGCTACATCCAATCAGCAAATATTTCTTAAATTTCCAGTGATCAGATCTGACTGGTTTCCTCCCTCCCTCTCTCTTTCTTTTCTTATCACTACAACCTTCCTTGAGATCAGGTGTCAATCCAAAATCTAATTAAATGTGACAGAGTAGACTGGGGTGGTGGGATGGGAGGGGTTACGGCACAGGGGCTTGGGGCAGTTTCCCTAAGAAATGTGTTTGGAAATGTCAGGCAAAAGCTGGCCCACTATAATTGTATTGATTTTACATTAATAACATACTTTGCCTGTGAAGATCATGGTATGTTGCTATCTTATGCTATTTTATACTTTCTTTTTATTATATTTGTTTTAAAAATATAACACTTTGGCATTAAAAACATAATTATTTTCCTTTGGCAGTTTCACATGCTTTATAATTTTGTTTTTAATGTCAATTATCTGTCAATACCTTCAGTTAATGATTCTACGTCCAATTTCCAGCTTTAACGTTTCATTTATATTTAAGTATCTTTAGCAATAATTTGTTCATAAAGTAAAAAAGAAAGTTCTGACTGGGGCAAAGGAACACTCTTGCTGTTGCTGTGTATTTTTTAAAAAGAACATCTCAAATGCAATATCCAAATTGGGTCTTACTTTTTTAGCATCCTATGATCACAGGCATAATTGTAGTTTTTAATCTATAGTAATCCATAGTTAATTTAATTACTATAGTAGAGGCTTGCCCTCATTGTTGTTCCCCTATAACGCTTTCATTACTGTCATTGAAATTTTTACAGCATTCTCAATCATATTATTCCTCTACCTGAAATACTTAAGTGACTTTTTAGGATAATGACCAAAATCTTGAACATGATTTAAGCCCTGCATGATCAGGTCCCAGTTTACCTTTCCATCTTACTTTGTGCTCCAGTTACACAGGCTTTCATTTTGTTTTTTTTTTTAATTATGAAACTGTTTAAACATACTATATGATAACAGTTCAATGAATCCATACAATCAATTCCCACACCAACCCAGATTCTGCCACACACATCTCTTAAAAACTATGTACATCTTATTTATTTTCAACTTCTTTTATCTAGCCAGGTGAACTGAACTTCTAGGGTGAGATAGTGTGTTCAAAGCCCAGCCTTGCTGGAGAAACTATTTCTTTGTACCTCTGTTTGTCCATCCATAAATTTGGAATAGTAACAGCACACATCTCACACTGTCATTGTGAAAAATTAAAAAAAAAATTCATTTAAAAAGCTTAGTACAATGTCTGACATATAGTACATACTTACTAAGTGAAGCCATTATCATTTAAGAAAAGTCATACATCTCCCTAAATCAGGGCCTTACACAAACTACATACTTTTCCTCTTGCCCTCTAAGACTTTGTTCAGTTTATGTCTACCAATACATGTTCAAGCAAGATTTCCCTAGCCTTCCCAGATTAGGCTCTATTTTCTGAATACACATTATGCTTTTCCTACATGGCAGTCATTTGCCAAGTACTAATTTGTGTGGCTGGTTAACAGATGTCTTTCCCATTACATAAGGAAACTCTGTGAGGGGGGGAAGATAGGATCTGTTTAGTTTTTACTTTATTAAATTTATTGAGGTGACATTGGTTAATAAGATTACATAGGTTTGTGTGGCTGTTTTAAATATCCCATACCTAGTACAAAGTGGGTACTCAAAATATTTATTCAATATTTAAAGATCAATTTCTTTTCATCTAATTTGTTTTGTATCAAATCCTCTCCTGTCAACATGTACGTAGCTAGTTCTGATAAATGTAACAATAAGTAAATGTTTAACAGGCTTAAACAACTTGTTTTCAGTTATTTAAGGGATTAAAAACGTTGAAAGTATATTAGGTTAATAGTGATTTTTGCACAGATTTCAGAAGAAAAATAAATGCTACTAGGCATCAAATTTGTCTGTTGCAGTTAATTCTAAAAGAGTAAAAGATGATAGTGCAAAGCTGGGAGAGGTGTAAGCCAGCACCAAGGATATAAACGGGAAAAAAGCTTCCTGATAATACTTCATTCATTTTTGCACAATTTCTATTTGTGATGAGTTTAGGGCATTTGGTGACGAAAGTATACCATTAAATCTTTTTTTCTAGAAGAATCCACTTATATACAAGAATTAGACCTGTAAGTTCATTACAATGGCTATCAGAAAAATGCTTTACATGAAACTTTATTTTCCCAAGACACTAGTCACTTATTTTCAAGTTTCCAAATT
The DNA here is from genome assembly GCA_004026585.1 of Noctilio leporinus. Classification (NCBI taxonomy): domain Eukaryota; kingdom Metazoa; phylum Chordata; class Mammalia; order Chiroptera; family Noctilionidae; genus Noctilio; species Noctilio leporinus. The sequence continues at coordinate 36,523 of PVIW01007622.1, forward strand.
GTATGCTCAACTATTAGTGAAATAAAATGTAAACAATCAACCTTAGAGAAGTTTTAAAAGCATCTTTTCTTAAAATTCAGTTCACCAATGCACCCCAAATAGTTAACTGTCTTCTGATCTAGAGCATTTATAAGGCAGTTTATAGAACCAGTCCATAAGAGAAAGAGGAAGATATGTCCAAATTCTCTACCTAACATGCTGTGTTCTATATTTTCCTCTTGTTAAATCCTGCACATTAGCTTGTTCAATATTAAAAGCTCCAAGAAACTTAACTTGGTTTAAATTTTTCCTAACTTATTTGACCACAGAACTTACAACTGTCCCTCAAAACCAGAGTTATCAAACACACTTTGAGAATTGCTAGTCTAGATTGGCTAGTCCAGAAATCTAATAAACATATAAAAGAACCTTAATTATAGTGCTTCCATAACTCCTAGTGACCTTTAAGAGTTCACAAACCATCCATTTAATAATTCACTTGAGAATCTTATATAGAGTTGGTGTGTTTCATAATTTGCAATCCTTTTGCCTTTTGAAAAAACAGGATTTACCTGCCAATATCTCACCTTTGGTACCTTATTTTCTTTACAATTTTTCAAGGCTTAGTAACAACTTAATAACTTCTTCTATCAAGTTCCTAATGAGAACCCGGGGGAATGAGAGTAAAGGGGTATCAAAAGCATCTGAAAGAAAATGGAAACAAGCTTTATTACCTTAGGGACCAGCAACCTGAAAGCTGTCAGGAACATATATTGATCCTTTCAAATCAATGGCTTAGCACAGAAAATGCATTCCAGAATGACATGAGGAATTATTTGAAAATACATGGCACCCCTGGGATTAAGACCTGAGTTACATGTATTTTAAAAAGCTCCCCAGGTGATGTTGATTCATATTTCTAGATACAAACCCTTGCTTTGGATAAGATACTCTTAACTGTAAAAATTTAACAGTAAGGACAACTTAACTGTTGTTTGCAATGAAGATAATAAACACCTGTAAGCTTTTAATTATTTTCTGTTTCAGACCATGGGTCAATGGTATTTTCCTGAGTACACTGCACTGTGATTTCTTTAATAGTAGTTCAGGGTACCCTACCATTATTCCTTGATGTGACTTGTCAGAATTAAGATGGTAGGACTACTTTCCTCCAAAGTACATTTTTCTTCAACTTGATTAACCAATTCTTCCTCTATGAATAAATTTAAGTTTCGAAGAGCAGTTTTCATTACCCTTTTTCTTCTTCCTAAGAGAAGAAAAACAACAAAGGTACCAATAGTTTGGTTGGAGTATTTTGGCACATTCTTTAGATTACATTTCCCTATATGGTCCAGTGTTGCCTGTGTGTTACATTGCCTTATTGGTAGACTGTATATTTGCATTCATGTGGCTTAGTCTGTGGTATACCTCCATAATAATTTCCTCTTTGTCCTCAAAGTAATCTCTAGAACAACTCTATCTATATCTCTTCTAAATATACAGCACTATACCACCTCATCTCTTAAGGGTTCTGTTTCTTTCTACCATAGTCCAGTAGTTTTATGCCATCAATTCTTGATCATATATATTTTAAAATATTCTATATTATTCCTGTTCAACTAATTATCTCCAACTTTTAAGTACAATCTGTAATGTCTGGGAAATTAAAGCTATTATTTTAAAATATATCTTAAAATCTTCACATAGTTTTTTTTAAAGATTTTATTTATTATTCTTAGAGAGAGAGGCAGAGAGGGAGAGAGACATCAGTGTATGGTTGTCTTTCACCTGCCTCCAGCTACGGACCTGGCTGGAGACCTAGCTTGCAACCTCATTATGTGCCTTGGCTGGGGAATTGAACCAGCGACCTCTGGGTTCACAGGCCTGCCCCTTATCCACTGTGCCACCAGCCAGGGCTCACATAGTTTTTAAAATAATACTGAATTCATTTTGGTGACTTAAAACAAGATATAATTTAGATAATTATTTTATTCTTTCAAATAAAACCTCTACACAGAGCTGACTAATAATTTAAGCACAGTTACTATGCTTAAATAATTTAGGTTTATTTGAACTTGAAATAATACCATTAAGTTTCAGCTGTCTTAGTAACCCAATGGGAAAGAACTAGTTAAATGCCTACTTTGCTCCTAAGCTGCCAACAGCTAAGACACATACAAATTTTATGGCAAGTAATCTAAAACTCTTCTAAAAATGATTAACCGTTATTCTATCCAACAAGAAAACAAATACAACAGATCTATCTAATTAGTTAAGACACCAGATACTCCTCATGCAGTTTCAGTGTCTAGCAACAAACCACTAAACTTTTAAAATTCTGTTTCACAACTTCTAAGTACTAATAATACATTCTAAAAGGTTGATATCCACTTTAAAGTACAAATAAAAGTACCACAGTACACAATAATCCTGTAAATGTGCACATACACCAAAGATTCTCAAGTCTAGTTTTGGACCTCAACCTGGAAGTCTCCAAAGATTTCAGAGAGTGTGTGTATGTATGTGTATATACGAATGTATATAAAGTCATTGGCAAAATTTCTAAAAATAGAATGTTACATGGAGTGGGAGAAATATCAAATATCCGAATACTCTACCCCTAGGAAAGCTAACAGGCACCAATCTATATTTTTCATGTCAAAATGAGATTGACTTGAGATGGCCCAAAGGACAAGATATATTTTTTATCAAGAACTAAGAATGCAAAATGTAACCATTAGAAATTAAAACAAAAACAAATAAGCATTTCAGAATAGTTTTTTCAGTACCTTCAAATTCTGACAAAATACAGTACATTAAAAAAATTAAATATATCAATTTGTTTACTGCTATCAGGCATTTTTAAAAACAATTTCCATTGTTTTGTCCATATCCAGTAAATAACAAAACTGAACTCTATTTTTTCATATCTGGGCTAATAGTTCTAGGATATTCCTAAAATAATAATAATAATAATAATAATAATAATAATGTAACCAGAAATTTTAAAGTGTTAAGATATAATTCAATGTAACAATACATAATTGTAGCGCTCATGATGACTGTCCTTCCTTAAACTTACACTGAGTGTGTCTCCAATAGATTCTTTTTTTTTTTGGTTGTTACCACCACCCCCTTTACTTCAAACACACCCAGACTTTATTAAAAATAGCCTATAATGTAGCTCACAATTCCAGAAATGGCCAGATTAAAAATAAAATAAATGCTAATGATAAAAATGGCCTTTCTTTTATTTACCATTTTTGTTGTATGCACTTTAAAATTCATTATTTAATAAAAAGAAGACTTTTAAAATATATATATTTCAAGTCTCAAAGTTAATTCAAAAAATGTATATAACATTTCATTTAAAAACAATAGCTTCAGCTGATATATGCAAGATTCCTATATGAGTTGTAAATTTGTCATTAAAACCATCAAATTTTGAAGAATTTAAAAGAATTCAAGGTAGATTTTTTTCTTGCATTAAGCAACTCATTAAAGATAGTACTTTTTACATGTAAAAATAATTTATACTAAAAATCTCATGCACAAAGTCTGATACTTTATCAAAATAACAAGAACAAAATTAGCAATGAAAAAATAGCAAAAGCTGTTATAAAAAATAGTAAATTCCTATTTGAATCTCTGTGTTCACAGATTAAAAATGTTTATCAGTTAACTATATCACAGACTGTAGAGTATTTTAAGCTACAGTATAGAAAGGTAACTTAGGATATTTAAAATTTGAGCTGCACTTACCAAAATAGTTTTGACCTGAGTCTTAGCTGTCTTCAGAAATGTGGCTGACAATAATATGTGGTATAGTTATTATTTAGTAGTATAATTCAAGGTTATTATTCTTTGAATTACTGCTTCTTCTTAAATATTTATGTAAAGTTAATAAATATTTATTCCACTTTGGAGCTCTCTGGACACAAGGGAATATATGAATTTTAAAAGCTGTTATTTTTTTCTTGCTATACAAGTACATAAAGCTGGCTTTCTTGTTCGAAATGCCTTAGTTTATCTTATTTTCAAGTTACTTAGAACAAATGCAAATGGTCAAAAAAATTATCATAGATACTTGAATATTCCCATGAAATATATCACATCCACTGAGGACTTCAATACAAATTCACTAAAGAATATCAAATTAATCATTTCTTCCTATAAATATTTTTTATTTATTTTGTGTTTAGAAGTTGCAGTTTTAATTACTATTAACAGAAAATACATAACAAAAGCTTTCTAACAAGTGAAAAAAATAATTATAAATGCTGGAAAAATTGGCCTCATTAACATATTTACAGACTTAATACATACTCCACTGGAAATTAATTATATGACATTTATACAAGCATTAACATTTCCAAATCATTGAGTAGTGAGCACTTCAGTTCTTTACTGTCTATAGCCAAAGGTGACAGTCACTGAGTTTCAAGACAACACTGACAAGCATCAAAAATGGTCAATCTGAAACACTGCTGACACATTGTTCTGTTCCTTCACCTAAAGGTGTTTCTGTTGAAGAAGTGTCCTTATGCTTCTTTTTCTCTTTACTCTGATCTTCCTGTAGCTTTAGAATTATGTTACGGATTTCTTCTCTTTTTGTTCTCATTCTTGGGGGAGGAAACCAATTTGCCAAATTCATAGGTAGTTCAAAATTGAGAACTGGATTCTGAAAATAAAAATAACAATTAAAACAATGACTATGATAAATATTATGATAGGAGAAGCAGTGAGTCCTATGAAAATACATATCTGGGGGCTAAACACAATTCAAAAAAGTGATGTTTAAGCTAAAGCCTCAAGCTAAGCGGGAGTTAGCTAAGTAAGAAATGATAGAAGCACCAGGAAAGAGTATTCCAGGTATCAAGGTCTAGAGATGAGAAAGAACACAACACAATATGAGGTGGCCGGTATACAGAATGACAGAGAGAGAATGGTAGGAAATGAGGCTAGGAACTTGGATACGAGTTGGATCATGCGGGCTACATGAACTTTTCTTTAACTTAACAGCAACAGGAAACCACTGTAAGATTTAAAGTAACATGATTAGAGGTGGGTTTTTGGAAAACAACTGTGAAAAACAGAAGGTAGGAGGCAGAAGCAGGAGTTTAGAATAGTGATGCTAATATACTGAACTTCAAAAGTGGCATGAGAAATAAAGATTTGTATATATCTAGTATGAAGTGATAAAATTCATAGGATTTAGTGGTACACTGGATGGATAGTTGTAAAGAAGATCCAAGAGAAGTATATCTCTCAAGTCAAAGGAAAAGTGTTCTAATAAAGGAATGGTCAGTGTCAAATGGTGCAGTAAGACCAGGAACAATTTCAGTAAGAATGAGGATAAAGTCACATTACAGAGATTTAAGAAGTAGAATTTGTGGATATGAAGATAGTGAAGATAAATACATCCCTAGAAATAAATCTGAGGGGAAAAGAGTGGACAGAGCCAGCGGAAAGGAGAGTTGATCAGTGATGAGGAATGAGGTCACAAGCATTGGATCTGATGAAATATACAACCTTTTTATGCCTTAAAAATTCTCCTGGAATAATTTTTGCTCTTTGGAATAATTTTTGAAATCATAGTTTTTCAATCTCTTCAAAATATTTACTTGGTATTTTTTATACTAACACAAGATCAAATACAGTATTTTACTTATTATATCATATCCAATAAATTGAAACTGACCTCAAAAAAGCTCTCTACATACTGCAAAACATATAAACCACAATCACTGAAGTTATTTTGCTGGGGTACTTTTGGATTAGAGCCTTTCATAACATCTTTGGAAAAACTTCTTTTGCTTCCTTTTTTAACTTCCCATTCCACCTCTAAATACCTGTAATAATGAATATACAGTAAGAATATACATATATAAATATATATTTTTTATCTCCATCAGAGTACAAAGTATGAGGTACAGTTTTGAACTTACTCTCTCAGAATTTTTACAACATTTGATCGAGAAGGGCCTCTGAGTGAGTCCATCAGAAGAATACAAGGTCTGTAGGGTAGAAATGGCCAAATGTTTATACTTTATAATGTTAAAAAGTCATAAAGAGATGTGCCTGAACAATAGAATTTAAAACTTTCAATATTCCTTTTGTATGCTTCAGTGTAACTTGTTGTGTGGGGAATTGAACCTTACAGAAATATACTCCCTTAATAATACAGATCCATAATTATGTTAAATACCAAGTAATAGAATATTAATTTAACTATATCTTAGTTATCAATATATTTCACTAACATTCCATAGTTGGTTTCTAAAAATACTTCAAAATTTAGTAGGTAGTCAAAGCAATTCTGAAAATTTGAATACACCATATTCCAAATTGCCAAAAAGCAAGACCATGCAAAAGAAGAAAATAATCCCATTTTTAACAGAAACCTATTGCAGATTAACAAAACAGATCATTATCACATACAAGAATTCATTTGGAATCTGGTCATGTCTGCAAGATTCCACTTTGGATACTCAATATAAATAAGACTCAACCTTCAAGATTTTGGTACAAACTCAAGTGAGGAAGTCTAATGTAGTGTAAAATGACCTGGAAAGTTTAAAAGTCTAGGTTCTTCTTGGCTAAAATTTTATGGGATTTGGAGATCTATTAACTATTCTAGCTCTCTATATTTTTCTTTATAAGTGAAGTTTGCTTTTCAAAAGCTGTTAGTGAAGTTTCAGCCAACATTTTCTACAGAAAAAAAAAATAAAAAGAAAAAAAGAAAGTCAGAGATGAAGCCATGCCTTCATCTCTAAAGACACCTAGATTATACTTCTGAAAACCAATACAGACTCACTCTCATTTGGTATGGAAATAAATGTGTATGCACACATAGAAAGTGAGAAAACAGAGACTTAAATGATTACTCTTTCTCCCCAGTTTGATCCTTGGATATTGGGCATGGCCCAGTTTTCCTCTCTGAACTTGACAGCTATTATAACTTCAGCTTGAGTACTTATTTAAACAAAAACTGTCTAGTCCTGTTTTATTCTATATTGGTATGTAAACAAAAATTATCATGTAGTTTGCAAGATATATAGTTAATGCTTACTGTTTACAGATAGTAGGCTTTAAATGCCACTGTCCTACTTCTGAATTGCAGCTGTCATCAGCAAGGAATCCATCATCACTGCTATCATCCTATAAAAGAGAGTTTACTATTAGTATTGAAAATACACAATCTAAATAACTAAGAACCTAACAAAACAGCACTATTAAGTATAAAAACCTTTATAACATACATGCAAAAAAAATTCTAATCAGCTGATCACTAGAAAATGTATGTCACTCAATTCCAATTATCTAATGCCACCACTGACATTTTAATAAAAAGAAACTACAAATCAGAGGTCTGAAAAACTGTTATATCATTTACTCAATCTAGAACAAATTTCTAAACACTGAATATATTATGACTGATTCTTCTCCAGTCAAATATTACTGTTATTTCTACAAAAAACTTGGTTAGTTGGCTAAAACAACTGTGTTGCAGTAGGATATGAATGACTTTTATTATTATTTTTTAAAATCTTTTTAAAGTTTCTTTTTTAAAGGTTTTATTATTTTTGGAGAAAGGGAAGGGAGAGAGGCAGAGAGGGAGAGAAACATCAATATATGGTTCCTTTCACCTGCCTCCAGCTAAGGAATTGGCTGGAGACCTGGCTTGCAACCTCATTAATGTGCCCTGGCTGGGGAATCGAACCAGTGACCTTTGGGTTCACAGGCTGGCGCCTTATCCATTGTGCCACCAGCCAGGTGACTTTTATTATTTTTATATATATTTGTTTAAATCATAAATGTTTCAAGGGTATTTGGAAACACTGTTTTCCTTAAAAAAATATATATATATATCCCCTTCATTTGAGAGAAGATAGCTTAATGATATTGTGCTTTATTCTATAAATTATCTTGAATGTAAAGCAAACAAGGCTTCTTCTGTTCTATGAAAACGCTTTTGGCAACCTCATGAGTGAAATAATTGCTATGACCAAAGAAGCATTAAGTGTTCATTGTACACTTTAAATGCAATCTGAATATGTGCCTGTATATGTTGGAGAGAAAAACTGTATTTCACAATCATACACTGTAGACCTTTCAAACATTATTTTAAAAATGGCTTTTGTTCACAAGAGGATTAAACGAAAACAGGAGACATGCAATAAAAAACTATGTTCGCTGCTAGAGAGATAAATTCATTTTGTCCTAAGAACTAAATAAAGGTTAGAGAATTAAAGAAACTGTATGCTGTAGGATTCTTGTAAACATTTCTTTCAATATAAAGGCCTCTTAAACTGAAGTTATATTTTCAATAATACATTTTTGGTGTTAGTAAAGTTTATTAGAGCAAGTGAGATGTTAAATATTCAACTTGACCTATGTATTAATCTTAATATTATCTGCTCCTGCCAAATACATTAAATTAGACAAAAGAAAAGAATCACTGGGAAAGCAGAAGTAATACAATGTTGCTATGCTCATGCAGCAGATAATAAAAAATTTAAACATTTTCCTTTTGAATGTCAAGTTAGAACAGAGGTTAGGATGATTTAAAAGAGAAAGAGGGAAGGGGGCGATAAGAGGTGGTGGCTGATTTAGTGTGAAAGAATTTATTTTATATTAAAATGTTACAGGTGGGTATAATTAGTTTCATCTATAATGGAGGAAAAACAACTCAAAACTACTGGGTTGGCCAAAAAGTTTGTTTAGTTTTTATGTATGATGGCTCTAGTAGTGCTTGGCTGTTCTGTACTTCATTTGAAACAATTTTGTTAGATTGTATTGTGCCAGCCGTCATATCAGCAAGCATTTTTAAAAAACTTATCAAAATTGGTGAATTTCTGTGCAACAATTTTAACACTGAAGCTGGAAGAAAGTATGCAACATTTCCAGCATATTATGCCTTATTATATCAAGAAAGGTAAAAATACAAATGAAATGCAAAAAAATTTTGTGTAGTTTATAGAAAAGGTGCTGTGATTGATCAAATATGTCAAATGTGGTTTTCAAAGTTTCTTGGCATTACTGACATTTTGGCCAAATAATCCTTTGCTGTGGGGCTCTTTTATGTATTGCAAGATGTTTAACAGCCCCCCTGGCCTCCACCCACTAGAAGCCAAGAGTGGGAGACAGCTGACATATTCAAAATATCCAAATCAATAGTTATTTGTGAAAATGCAAAATATGTCTTTTATTTTACAGAAAAGAAACTAAACAGATTTTTTGGTCAACCCAATAATACAAAATAGCACTTATCCTGGTATCTTCTGAACTGTAAACTTAATTTTCGTTTTGAGATGAAACCCAAATCTAGATGAATGAGTTAGTGGCTGAATAGGACTCCAAAGAAAACATCTAATTAAATAAAAAAAGGTGAGTTTTTTGCCAAGCAGGTTTCACCTGGTTATCCTGATCTTCTGAGAAGTCAATGAGTTCATCTTCAAGCATTTTACTAGCTTCAGTTGATTCATCACTAGAGTTTAGAGTGATTTTGCTCAAGCCACCTGTATTAATAAGAAACATTATGTAATGGAAAAGGGTTTGCATACAACTTATAGCATACAGGATATAAAATGTTAGGCTACTAATCAATAAAGGTTATAGTAATTAAGGATATAAAATCTGCTTTAGCATGTAATATCCAAATATATAATAAACAGAGCTGTTTCTACTATTCAGACACTAAAATTCATTAAAACTTAAAAACTAGGTAACAATTATATGAATAAATATATATATATTTAAATACATATTGTATCAATGTGTGTGTGTGTATGCGCATGCATATACATAAATATGTTTTTGTGGTAGGGGTGCCAGACATCTTTAGCTAATAACTGAAGCTACAATAGTAAGAAAATAACCTAAATGTCTAGTAATAATACAGGTAGTAAATGGTAGAACATAAAATGAAATACTGTACATTTTACATTATGTACATTACATAAAAAATAATATGTGAAGAATTGTACAATATAGGGTAAAGGTAAATATACTTAAAATCAAGTAAAATAGGCTTGCTTTTGGACAAATAATTTTTTAAAATACAATAATGAAAATAACTTTCAAGTTAGAATAGTAGTTATGGATAAGTTCCCCAACTCTGTATGTTATTCCCTCATGTTTGGTTATACTCACAGACTATACAATGAAATAAAAACACACAAGTCTAATGCAGGTGCCGTAGAACAAAAATAAATGACTCATAAGGAAGATTTGAAATAAGTACTTTTAAAGGTCCATTTCACAAATCAAAATTGTTAAAAATCAATTATTTTGCTGAAATAAGCTAATCACTCAAAATGTTTTCAAGGAATGTAAATTTACATGAAAACTGAGTCAGGCACTTTAATACCATAAATACACCAATTATCACTTATTATAGAGCATACTATTTCTAAGTTTTAAAAAGCATAATTTTAAGATACACTAAAAACAAAAACAAAAAAAACAAATGCACAAACTATAATAAAATACCTAGAATAAACAAATATTAAAATATTTAAAAATACTAAGTATTATTTTAAACTACATAAAAATTTATTTTGGCACAGGATTTTAAAAGGGAATTAAGGATAGTAATACAAGCAAGATGGGATGAGAAAAAGAGAAATAAAATATGCTCCTAAAAAGACATTTATAAAAATCTAAATGTCATGATCGAAAACATACTACTTAAAATAACTAATAAGCCCTGGCTTGTGACACAGTGGACAAGGGGCCAGCCTGCAAACCCAAAGGTCTCTGGTTTGATTTTTCCAACCAGGGCACATTAATGAGGTTATAAGCCAGGTCCGTGGCTGGAGGCAGGTGAAAAATGCAACCATACATTGATGTCTCTCTTCCTCTCTCCCTTCCCCTCTCTAAAAATAGTAAAATAAAATCTTTTTTTTTAATTAAAAAATAACTAATAATGCACTATAGTAAATCCTTAATTATGCAAAGAATAACTTTTTAAATTTCTTTTTCAAAAATCCGTATTTTATATTTGAAGCTAAAACAAGTACACTTGAATGAAATTTTTTCAACTCTTTTCAAGAAATTCAGAATTAGTCAATTACAATCAAGTCATTCTGGCAGCAAATTATTTCTATCTACAAAACTGTCATATAAACATGAAGCTTATACAAACTAAATTTTATGCACATTTCAAAAAATGGAGAAAATAACTTAAATAGTGGAGTCAGTTCCTTCAATTATTTCATTCAGTAAACAACTGCCATGATATAAAATGAGAGGTGCTAATTCCATCCAGCTATTCTTTCAAATCAGTCTCAGTCCCTGAGAGCTTCTCACAGGAGATCATTTGAAGATGCTGAATGAGTCGAGTTTAAACATACACATTTTTCACGTTCCATACAAAACCACTATTTCATGTGGTGCCCAAGTGAAAAAAAATAACAAATGAAAGCAATGATACCACACATTATTTTCTTACAGTTGACCTTAAAACAAAACAAAACAAAAAATAATTCTACTTATTTACTACAGCATGTTATCTGACATTAATAGACAGCACTAATGACTATGTATTTGATGGTTAAAATTACATTTAAACAGTCTAAAATTCTTCATTTAGTCCTGTCAACTAGTCCCAGTCCAAAGGAAAATCAATTACTGAGATACTAATCATATCACAAAAATGTTTACAAGCTTTATGTACCCTAATTTTAGTAAAGTCATCATTTTACATAAAATAGACCCGCTTAACCATCCTCTCTGAGGTAGTAAGGTCACCTCTAGAGAACAGTGTTCTTGAACGTACTTGGTGAGTGATCCCTTGTAAACATCTGATAAAAGCTATGGGACCCCATTCCCGGAAAATGCACAGATCCAATGCAGAGCATAATTTTTCAAAGTGTGGGACACTATCATTAATGGATTAATTCAAGCATTAAAGAGAATAAAAAAATATCAGTGTATCACACATAACAAAGGTAAATTAATTTCCTTTAAGGAAGATATAGTTGATATGGTTACACATATACTAAAAACAAAACAAAAAACCAAATGCACAAACTATAATAAAAGAATACCTAGAATAAATATTAAAATATTTAAAAATATTAAATATTATTTTAAACTACGTAAAAGATTATTTCTGACTGAGGTCTCCACAAGCATTTGTGAGATTATTTACTCAACTTTAACTGGCTATTACTACAACTTTAAGGATCAGAACATTTGTAGTAGAAGGCCACTAGGAATTTCTGGGGTTGGTGTATAGGAAGCTCTAGGTTTTCTCCCTTTTCTTCATTTTAAATCAGCACTTTAATTCATTTTTAATTTGAATTCACATTAAACTGTATGAGATTACTGATCAAAGGGTAACCTAAAATAGAAGTTCAATGGAGATATAATTCACATACCATTCCCCTTTCTGCACTTATCCCCAAAGGGCACAAAGATCAACACTCTTGTACTATTATTAGCTTTATGCAGCATAGTATGTCAAATAAAAAATAAAAATATTTTTATAAAAGCTCAACAAGTACTTTTGACTTACTAAAATAAGCTGGCAGAAATGCCAAGAGTATGTTCAGCATTCACAATTTTGATAGATTCTTTCTGAATTCACATACTTTCTTCTATGCCAGAGAGTGGTGTTTTCCCACCAATGAAAATGTATTAGGATCTATTCACAGTTTAGTAAGTTTGCAAGGTACGCACTATAGCACATTATGAGATTTACGGAGTAGACTATTTCACTTTGGGGTTGAAGAGGAAATTATACAATTCATTTCATATGAAATTTAAGTATTAGAACAGAAATCTCAGATTTCCATAACAAGTGCTAGAAGTACGGAACTAATTAAAGAAAAAAAAAATATTAAAACTGAAGGGAAATAAAGAGAGGCTGGATTAGTGCCCTTCTTCCCACTGAAAACAATGAAGGGGAGTGAGAAGTAAGAAGCTAACCTTTAATTTTAATGTCAACAACTGTTTCGGAGCAGAAAGCTTTAATTTTTGCTTCTAGCCACTTGATCTCCAAATGCCCATGTGTAAATTGAGAAGACTGAACTAACCTTACAGATCTAAGACTATTGTTAATCCTGAGTACAATAAATTTCCTATGAAATAAAAATAAATTCAAGATCCCATCAATGAAAAGTATTTTAAAACTCCACTCTCTATAGAGGTGAAGGGAAGAGACTGAAATTTTTTTTGGAGTTTCTAAATCTTGCCTTGGTGATTACATGATTATATACAGTTATCAAGCTCAATGAACTATACTTAGAAAATGAGTCTAGTTACTGCAAATAAATTATACTTCAATAAATCTTTTTGAAAAAATGTACCCTAAAATCTTAATCCTGATTATTAAAAAAATCCAATTTACTCTGAATTCCTTGATTCTTTCAAAACATTTAGAAACATACCTGTATGGTGCATAGAACTTAAATATTCATTCTGTAGGCCATTCTCACTTTTAGTCCTATCAACAACTTTCTGGCATGCAGATTCTCCTTTATTTGATTCTTCATTTTCACTTGCAGTATGATCTATTTTTTTCAGACTACAGTTCACACTGCATATGTTTCTCCGATAACGAGGGTCACTTTCTTCCTGTTCAGCACTTGAATCAATTACAGCTACGCAATGCTTTTTGTTTAGCATCTTCTTAATTACAGGCTTGGCAGAAGAGTTTTGTGAACAACTGTCCATTTCACTGGCTGAAGAAGAAGAAATACAACTGTCCTCTACAGTTGAACATTTTTGCATGGCTGTATTTTCATGGAAATGAGGATTAGGTTCATACTTTGGTTTTTCCAAACCAGGGAAACAAACAACAGCCAAAAACCAGTGTGCACTGTAAAAAACAAATGAAACTACTATGTTATTAGAAAAAAATGTATTATATTTGGCAATAAATATCAATTGAAATGTTTTTCTAAAGCTTTTGTGAAGAAATTGATTAAGAATGCCCAATTTTTTCAATTCTCAAATTAATCCATTGTTTATATGATCATTGATTCATTAACAGAATACAATGTCCAGTCAAAAATAACCTAAGTTTTGTTAGAATTTTGTAGCCTGTATTCATTTTTGCAAACAATCCTTTAAACCTCTTTTTGTTTGTGGAAAGAAATTTTTCTCAGGTAATTTAACAAAATGTAAATTATATCACTGCAACTCATAATTCCCATTGATGTTTCCTTTGCCTTATTTATGTCAAAGGATAGAAAACTATCTATTCTTAAGATTAAAATGTTTTCAGAAGTATAATTAGATAGTATTACTTTTGAAAATTTTCTAAATATTGTACATATATAACTTTTAAAAAACTTTAACTGTGTCTATTTTTATTTTAGTAACAAGGTAGGAATGGCTTAGCATTTAAAAGTACCAAATAATCCTGTCTCATACTATACTGAAATGTAAGTATCCTAAAATAAAACACCATATCTAATCTAATCATTATAATAGAACTTCAAGTTATCAGAATTCCAGATATCAAGTGGATGCTGCTAATGGGAAAGCTAAATTCAAGTACCATAGCTCCCAACAGTAGAAAATAAGCAATGAGTAAGAAGCTATACAGCTAATATTGCCAAACAGTTATTAATCTAATGAAGAATTTTATTAAGGACTTACTATCTGCCAGGCAGTGTTATGTGTGGCAATAAAATGAATAGGCCATAGATGTCAGAGAACTTTTTAAATGAATACAATATTTGTCATATAGTAAGGTGTTCAGTAGGTATTTTCTGAATTAAAAAATGGCTATATTGAGGTGGATAAAGTTACATTACATTCTGATTTCTGTGACATTTTAAAATTAACCTAAGGTAGCACTAAGGAAACAGCACTGTCTCTTCATTGGACAGCATAAGTAGAAAGATCACAGAAGCTGGCTTTATCCTCAGTCAAGGACAGATGATGGGGAAGCTTTAAATTATAAATCCTCAGTATCCTATGGACATAGGTCAGACTAGGATAGTAGAAATGTAACACACCAAATTCCTCACTTCAACTCTAAGACATCTGAGAGTAAGTCACATCTCAATTTCAGAAATGTTAAAATGTGGGGGAAACTATATTTTAAAATTGATTATAGTGTAAATCATGGACCTCAATCTATAGCTATTACCTAAAACTACCACAGTTTTTAACATTTCTTAGTCATAACAATATGAATATAAGTCATACATTTTCTAATGTCTCACCTAAAAACTAGGTGAAAGGAGAAAGCTGAGTGAGATACACTGAGATCACTTTCAACCACTGAGAGCCAGGGTTTTGCTTTTATGATCCTTTTAATAGCAGCTACACTGAGCTTAAATTGCCAATGGGAGATGAGGCCAAAATCGGCAATTTTGACTTACTCTGAGGAAGGTTTAGATCCAGGTATGAAATTTCTACCCCTTGTCAATTACTGTGACAATTTTTTTAACCCATAGCTTTTAACTTCAAAGAAGTTACCACCAGGAAATTTAAAATAACACAGATAACAAATATATGGCAGTCTATGTAATATATAATATATATATGTATATAAATACTTGTAGTTTTACCACTTCAAAAAACAAAACTAAATAAAATGAGGCTTCATAATTTGGAGGCTATTTTTCCTTCTACAAGTGGCACAGTACTCTTGGAGAATGCTTTTCTGAATCCACATCTTTACTCATTCTCTACTTTTCACCAAGATTATTGGAAGCACTGATCATAGTTTCCATCCACATCAGATAGTGACTAACAGGGATGTGTTTCAACTGCAAAGTTGTGTGTATCTCAAATTATATTTCTATCTAAATTTTTAATATTCACTTTTGACAAATGGCTTTCTATACATATTGTTTCACACAGCAGGTAAACCTTATTTTGATAAGAAGCTAAAGATTAGTTTTAAACTCTATTTGACTTTAAAAAATATATATATATATGGCTTTCAAAAAGCTGGGCTTCATTGCCATAAGCAATGTTTAAGCTAGCCTACCTATCTTGGGCTGAGCTAGAGACCACAGATCTTGTAACTAAAGCAGGGTATTAAACAAATACAGCTCAATTTGTTTTTCGTAGTGAGGGCGAAAAAAAAAACATTTAGAAACTAGTCTGGTGCAGCTGGGCTTATTGGGCATAAACAATCTCACAGGATACCAACTTCAGACAAGGTTACTCTGTGACCATAATAAAATAAAGACAAAATAAGGCCATTTCATAATTCATCTAAGCAGAGACAAATAAGGTCACAAGCAACCAAATAAATACCAAAATACCCCCTTTCCACTAAATGAGTGAATGCTACTTTTTAATCCAGGAAATCTACTGCTTCCTTAGACCTTCCCCCATATCACCAAACCAAAGGCAAAATCCTGTTACAGGCTCTTTCAAACACTTTCACTGAGCATCAACATGAGTGCCCTTGATATGTATTTTCCTTTGATACAAATAATAAGTCCAAAGTTATCCACTACAGGTTTACTACTGGGGGTCTTTAGCTGGAAGGCACAAAAAACAACAACAACAAGAAAAAAATACAAACACACTCAAGTCTAAATTGCATAATACTACTATCCTACATATTAATGTCTCTTTAGCCACTGGGGAAAAAATAACACAAACTTTTTAACCACCCCCTTTTAGTTGTAGTTTTGACTAGTCCACATGGTTTTTCAACTAGAAAAAAGGATGTAAATCTAGTCATCTTTTCTTCTTTGTTAAGAGCTTAAATGTGTTTTAAGTCAAAAATTCAGATTCTTCTGACCTAATTATGGGACAGAATTATGGGACCTAATTATCTTCCTGTATAAAGTAGCTTTTTCTAGACCACAAGCACCATTTTGTAAAAATGACATTATTACACATTGACCAATAAAAGAAAATTAGAAAGATTTCTTGCCTAGTGTTTGTAAAATTTAATCTTACATGGTTTACTAAAAAACTGCATTAAGTTTTCATAAAATATGCAGAAGTATAGCTATACATTAACAAATTTCAAGAAGTTAAAAATGGATGAATTCTTCACATGCTGAACACATTTTCTAAAAATTACCACCACATGTACAGAAAGGGAACTTGTACTCACGCTTCATTAAGGGGTACAAAAATAAAATCCTTCTCAAAGATATCTACATGCCGGGTCCATGTTTTTACTCTCCCATGCCGCTTTTGCTGTATTCTGTAAGGCAGAAGATACACTATCAAGCTTCTGAAATGTTCCTAGTGCTTCAGCATAAAAACAACAATTTATACATTATGAATATTAAGATATTAACAAATCAAACCATTGTATAACATGATTTAACAAGTTGGGGGGAAAAAAACAGACATCTGAGATACAGCTAGTGAAACTGCCCATCACTGAATATGGAAGAATGAGATATTTAATTCCTGCTGCTACACACTAGGGTAAACCAGTGCTATTCTTGTTTATTAATGCAAAACTGGCATGAACAGCCATACTGAGAAGCAAATCATGACCTATGATAACTAAGGAGAGAACAGAATAAGTACTGTCTTACAGCAAATAAAGAAGGATCACTATGACCATTGGTCAAAACCAATTAATGCCACCCAGGCCAGTGTGGCTCATTTGGTTGGAGGATTATCCCATAAAATGAAAACTGCAGATTTGATTCTGTCAGAGCACATGCCTAGGCTGCAGGTCTTGTCCATGGTCAGGGTACATAGGAGAGGCAATCAATGATGTTTCTCTTCCTCCCCACTTCTCCTTTCTAAAATCAATAAATATATCAATGCCATCAACTCTAAGATGCAAAATTAGGAACCACTGTGAACTAGTGGATAGTACTGTTTCTATTATGCACAGCAGCCATCAATTCAAGATACTTAACAGAACTTACAATAAAAACGTACCAACTATCTGGGTGTGTCTTTTGACCCAATTACCAGCAAGTATTTGAGCTGGGTGTGATCACTACATGGAAAGGAATTATAAACAAAAGTACTCAGGCCTTAATATATAGAATAGTATTTCCTTAACTTATCTGAGAAAAGTCACCCAAGGAACTATTAAAAGTACAGATTCACAGGTTCTTCTCTTAGACAGTATAGATGGAATGTCTAGGTCAAACAAAGCAATCTTTTTTTTTCTTTTTTTTTTTTAAAGATTTTATTTCATTATTTTTAGAAAGAGGGGAAGAAAGAGAGGCGGAGAGGGAGAGAGACATCAATGTATGGTTGCTTTTCACCTGCCTCCAGCCACAGACCTGACTGGAGACCTGGTTTGCAACCTTGTTATGTGCCCTGGCTGGGGAATCGAACCTGCGACCTTTGGGTTTGCAGGCCAGTGCCTTATCCACTGTGCTACCAGCCAGGGCCAAAGCAATCTTTACTTAACAAACATCTAAGTGTTTTTAAACCATCAGGCATATTGGAAAAATACTGATCTAAACATTCCACCTAAAACTTTTATGAATTCCAGGTATTCTTAAGGCTTTAGAATATTATGGATACTGATCCACACTTATATTGGATTCAATATAACAACTTTGCTAATTGGTAATAAATTGTGTTGTCTCAATACTGAGTGATCATTTATTATTTTATTTTTTTTAAAGATTTTATTTCATCATTTCTAGAAAGAGGGGAAGGGAGAGAGGCAGAGAGGGAGAGAGACATCAATGTATGGTTGCCTTTCACTTGCCTCCAGCTGGGGACCTGGCTGGAGACCTGGCTTGCAACCTGGTTATATGTGCCCTGGCTGGGAATTGAACAGGCAACTTTTGGGTTCCCAGGCTGGTGCCTTATCCACTGTGACACCAGCCAGGTTCCTGAGTGATTTTTTAATACTTTAAATTTGAGTGATTTATTATACACGTGTGTTAAATATTTTCAGAGCTTGACTTACGATAGGTTAGTTGTTTCATGAAGATTTCTCCTCTCTCTCTGATTAAGGCGTTTATAGAAAAAAGAACTGAATATATGAATTCGGTCAGCTTCTTCTTTCTTCAGTTTTTCAAGCACCAAATATCTATTTTAAAATATAATTCCAATATAATGAATATAACAGTTTCTATCACACTAAAAACAGGCAGCAATTAAATATGTAATTAGCCACCATCAATCACTATTTCTTACAATTGAAAGAAGCAAAGTTTACTTAATAATCTACACAATAACTACCAAATGATTCTCAAGTAATGAAGTGTATTTGTGAATAAAAATACAATTTGAAAGATGTAATATTTAAAAACAATGGCACATTCACAAACATTTATGACATTATTTTTAACAGCCACAAAGTGGAAATGCCTGCAATGCTCATCAATTAATGAATGGCAAAATAAAATGTGATATACTGATACAATGAAATATATTCATCAACAAAAATAAATAAAGTACTGATACGTGCTGAAACATAGAATAACCTTGAAAACATCGTAATAAATGAAAGAAGCTGGTCACAGAGGAGCACATGTTGTATAATTCCATGAATATGAATTGTTCAGAATATGCAAACCCATAGAGACAGAAGAAGAGACTGCTGATTGCCTAGAGCTGGGACTGGGGTTAGAGGGAAATGAGTCATCACTGCCAATGGGTACTGGGGTTCTTTTAGGGGATGAAATATTCTTTAGTTAATAAACCATGAAGACTCAGTTAGAAAATTACCTACTTATACAGTGGTAAGGTTGTAACAATGGACTCATTAAAGTGATCTTATACTGGTTCTAATTGTTGCTTGCCTTAGATGTTTTTTCTTTAAGTCTACATTAAAAAAAAAAACAACCTTATCTTGGCTAGTGTGGCTCAGTGGATTGAGTGCCAACCTGTGCACCAAAAGGTTGCAGGTTTGATTCCTTGTCAGGGCACATGCCTGGGTTATGGGCCAGGTACCTACAGTTGGGGAAGTGTGAGAGGCTACCAGTATCTCTTACACAACAATGTTTCTTTCCCTCTCTTTCTCCCTCCCTTCCCTTCTAAAAATAAAATAAAATCAAAATATTTTTATTTTTTTTCAAAATGTACTTTTTAAATAGCAATGGTTCCTTTATATCACAAAGGAAAATTCTATTCAACTTGTTTATGTTTCAAACTTCCTCAAAGGAGCTATTAAATTCAAGCTTACGACTGTATTTTATTAAAATAAGAATAGTCTGAAAGTGTTAGGAAATCTTACACAAAAACAGCCAGTGTTCCAGAGGGAAAGCCTTGAGACGTAATACTTTTATCATAATATTTGATCATTTCAAGGCTCAAGTTCTGATGAAAAGGACATAACTACAGAATTTTTTGCTTTAGGGGAACTTAGCGTACCCCTACAAGTAAATTATAAGACAGTGACATAGTTTAAATCAATCACTTCTGCAACAATTTATTCAAAAAAAATGAATACTCAAATCTAGTTCACAACTGAGCCACCAGCTAGGGCCAGTTGTCTTTTTAATGTACATATGTTAGAACAAATAACTTTATTAGAAAAGCTACACTTTATTTTAGATTTAAAGGGGAAATTCAAATTTATTATAAAAATCTTGTGGGTAATTCTTCCATTTCAATGCATATTTTGTATAAATCATTTCTATTGCATGTTATGGTGAAGATGTTTATTTGGTATTTTATAAAGGGTACAATGTAACAATTAAGTCATGACAACTTTATAGGTTCAAGTTAAAAGATAATTTTAAAGTTACTCTGCAACTCTATGTACCTTTGATAGTAATTTTTATTAAAGTAATTCTTTTCTTCTCTGCATTTTCTAAATGCCCTTCTACTTCTTAGAATATTGGCGAACTTTGTTTATAAGTTGTTACTGGTAGCACTGTAAATAAGTTGCCAATCTGCGAACCCAAAGGTCGCTGGTTTGATTCCCCAGCCAGGGCTGTAGCTGGAGGCAGGTGAAAAGTAACCATACACTGATGTTTGCTCTCCCTCTCTGCCTTTCTCCCTTCCCCTCTCTCTGAAAATAATAAATAAAGTATTTAAAATATATATTTCTTAAAAAAATTTTTTTAAAATTTTTTAGGTAAATAAGTTTGTTCCTATAGAGTCAGAAATAGGAAAGACTGAGTAGCTTTAGTAGCAGCTAAATAACCAATTTTAATAATAAAGTTTAAAATGCACTTCTAAGAATGTCACAAGACAAATATAAACAGGTATTTTTAAATCATGGATTTTGTTAGGTTTTCTTTTTTTTTTAATCTGGAATAATGACTTGCATCTAAAGAGACAGTCCTTATAGATAATTAAATTTATTATATAAAGTTTGTTTTAAAGTGTAACCATAAAATGTTAAGGGGCCTCCTGATAACAGAGTATAAATAAAGGACAAAATAGGATGTCTACTATAATGTAAAAATTATATATTATTTAAATGTGAAACAGAATAAACTAATATACAAAGTATTAGGAGTTAAACTTAGTTTCTAGATCTACCTATATGCTTTCAAAAACAGAAACCACCCTGGCTGGTGTGGCTCAGTGGGTTGGCACCAGCCTGAGAACCCAAGGGTTGTTGGTTCGATTCCCAGTCAGGGCATATAACCAGGCTGCAAGCCAGTTCTTCAGCCAGGTTCCCAGCTTGGGGCAGGTAAAAGGCAACCACAGAGTGATATTTCTTTCCCTTTCTTCCTCCCTCCCTGCCCTTCTCTCTAAAAAATAGTGAATAAAATCTTTTAAAAAATAATAAAATTAAAGGAAACAAAAACAAACAAGAAACCAAAACAGAAACCATTTTCCCTGGCTGGTATGGCTCAGTGGATGGAGTGCCAGCCTGCAAACCTTAAAGTCACCAGAGTTCAGTTTCCGATCAGGACACATGCCTAGGTTGCAAGGCAATCTGTTTCCCTCCCTTTTTCTCTCCCTCCCTTCCTCTCTCTATAAACAAGTAAATAAAATATATATATTTAAAATTTTAATAAAAATAGTTCCACAGGTTAAAATATATACTATGCAAACATAAACCAAAATAAAGCTGGAATATTCATTTTGCATAAAGTGGGCTTAAGAACAAGGAAGATAAATAAGGATAAAGAGGGGTATTACATTAATAAATGGATCAATTCTCCAAGAAGGCATAAAAGTGTATGTGCCTAATGCTATCTTTAAAATACATCAATTAAAAACTCATAGACTTAAAAGAAGAAATAGACAAATCCATACTTATAATTGGAGATCATAAATCTTCTCAATAATGATTGAAGAGGTATGTGGAAACTCAGTTAAGGACAAAGATGAGCTAATTACACTATCAAACAACTTGACCTAACTGACATTCACAGAATACTTCATCCAACAACAACGATATTCTATATATTCACTTGAAACTTTTCAACAGCTTTATTAAGTATATACAATAGGATTAAGATATACTTTTTAGTTATGAAAAAATACATAAAATTTGCAGTCTTAACCATTTTTAAGTGTATAGTTCAGCAATGTTAAGTATATTACCAATCTCCAGACTATTTTTAACTTGTAAACCTGAAACTCTATATCCTTTAAGTAATAATTCCCTGTCCCTGATAACCACCATTTATTTTAATTTTCTATGAATTTGACTACTTCGCTTACCTAAGTGGAACTATAGGATATTTGTATTTTTGTGACTGGCTTACTTCACTTTGCATAATACTTTCCAGTATGGTTCATGTTGTAGTATGTGACAAGTTTCCTTCTTTTTTAAGGAAGAATAAGATTGCAATGTACATATATATACCACATTTTATTTATCTACTCATCCACCAATGAACAGTTTGGGTTGCTTCTGCCTTAACTATTATGAGTAAGTGCTATTATAAATATGGGTGTGCAAGTATCTCTTTGAAACCTTACTTTCAATTCTTTTAGACATATTCCCAGAAATGGGACTGTTAGATCATATGGTGGTAGTTCTGTTTAAATTTTTCAGGAACAAATATACTGTTTTTACTATTGATGTACCATTTTAACACTCTTACCAGTAGTACAAAATGTGACATTTGGCCACATTCATTTTGGTTTTGGTTTATATTTCTCTCATGATTAATAACACTGAAAAGTTTTTCATATGTCTGTTGGCCATTCGTATGAGATAACATCTTTTGATTTAAGTATTAAGAACTTTGAACTTGTCACAAAATATTTATTAGGTTTCAAAGGGGTCTACATCTGCAAAATTAGTCATTTAAAATCTAAAAGTTTCTCTTGCTAGCAAATCTATGACACATTTATAACTTACTGAAACATATTCAATTACATCAACTCTTCAAAAGGAAAAATAGTGGTTTTGAAAAGGGGATATAGGCCCTGGCTTGGTGTGGCTCAGTAGATTGATCACCGGCCTATGAACTCAAGGGTCACTGGTTCGATTCCCAGTCAGGGCCCATACCCAGATTGCAAGCCAGGTCTCCAGCCAGGTCCCCAGGTGGAGGCAGGTAAAAGGTAACCATACCTTGAAGTTTCTCTCCCTTTCTTCCTACTTCCCTCCTCCCCTCCCTCCCCCCTTCTCTAAAAATAATGAATAAAATCTTAAAAAAAAAAAGGGAGGGTGGGTGGGGGCAGTATAGTTACCATACATAAAAATACAGTATTACTCCTTGATGTTAGGTAAATACTACTGGTTGATGGTGTTGTCTCATTCTTATGTATCACTGTTGATTTTGTTTGGTTGTTCTATCAATGATTGAGAGAGGGGAATTAAAGTGTCCATCTGTATTTGTGAATTTTTCTGTTTTTCCTTTTAGAGCTGTTTTTGCCTTGCATATTTTGTACCTGTTGTATGCCACATACCCAGTAAGGACTGCTGTCTCCTTGGTGGATTCACTCATTTATCACTATACAATGTCCTCTCTATCCCTGGTAATTAACTGTATTTCCTCTGAAGTTTATCTTATATTAATGAACAGATGGATGTAGTTTGCTACATTAGTTAACTTGTGTTTGCACTTGCATTAGTTTTTGTATAAAATTACTAGTCAACAACGTGTTAATATAGTAACTCTTGATTATTTTTTAAAGATTTTAATTATTTATATTTAGAGAGAAGAAAAAGGAGGGAGAGAAACATCAATGTGTAGTTGCCTCTGACACACCCCAGTTGGGGACCTGGCCCACAACCCAGGCATGTGACCTGACACATGGCATCCTACTGGCAACTCCTTGGTTCACAAGCCCACTGAGGAGCCATACCAGACAGGGCAGTAACTCCTGCTTTATTTTAACATTTGCATGCTGAATCTTTTTCTATCCTTTTCCTTTCAACTTCAAGGTGAAGTTTTTGGTAGATACGTCACAGTTGAGCTGTGCTATTTAATCCACTTTGCTTTCTAATCTTTGTCAAATAATTCTAATACTTGTACCAACTCAGTGCTCATTGTCTACTGATGGTCCTTTTTTGAAAGTTCCATGGTTCTTGTAAAAAAAAGTAACTTTAAATTAAAATCTGAACATTTGGGTATTATAAGACTCCGGATGTCATCTAATTTTTATGTTTAACCAGGCTTTCCCTGGCACCACTTCAGTGTTTGAAGTGGATACCTCCTCATTACTGTCAGGTGGGGAATGGAGCTTCAAGTCCTCTAGTAGGCCACCATTAACATAGAAAGGCTCCCTGTTACTGTTGGATGGGAGTGGAAGACTTCCCACTAGGTCTCTACTGGTACACCTCCACTGGATGGAGATGAGGAATACCACCTCATTATCCCCCATGGACCAGAGTGAATTCTGGCTCTACACTGGACCATAGTTAGCTTAGGGTCACTGTAATCTCAAAGTTACTTAGCATTTATTGCCTTGACTCTGGCTGTACTGACACCACTACATAAATCTTCCTCAAAAGATTTTACTTCCCTTCAATTTTATCATCACTCTATCTGGATTTTTCTTAACTCTCAAATACCTTCAAAATTTACTCATGGGAGCCTCTTTCCTCCCTGTTTATCTGAATGTACTCTCCAGGTTCCATCCTTACAGCTCTTTTTGTTTTGTATCCCTACCTAGACAATTAGATCAACTCTCATAATTAAGCTACTACTTGCAAAGTAAAGCCTCTTAATACATATCTTTAGGTAAGAACTCAATTGACATCCAGAACTATATAGTCAACCATTTATTGACCATATTCCTTTTGTTGTTTCAGATACCTAAAAAGAGTTAGCTCCCCCTCCAAACCTATTCTGCTTCTGCATTTATTGCTTCAGTTGGTGGCACAATCATTCAGCAGTTCTTCCTAGTCGAAAACTAGGAGTTATTTGGCACCCATTTCTATTCTTCTTAATATCCATTCATTCAGGCCTGGAGTCCTGCTAAACAACTCTACCTCTTAAAACATTTCATTTATTTCCTCTTTATTCAAATGAAAATGACTTAATTAGGCTTTTATCACCTTAATTACAATTCTTTAAATCATCTCCCATCTAGATATACAAAATGAAAATGCTTGTCAAAAGGATCTTAAGGAAACTGAATTATATCACTTCTCTGATCAAAACTCTCACTCTTTATAACAATATTTCCTTTCCCCAAACAATGGATTGCAACCATTAATACACTATAAAATCATTCAGCAGCTTTCAAGAGATTTTAAAAAATTTAATACTTTATTTATTCAAATTATTTCATAAAAGAGCACAAGGCACACTGGTAAAGTTGTTTTGTTTCATATATATACCACTTTATTTCACAAACCAGTAAACACATACAAATTTACACATGTATAAATACACTGCACATACATGTATATGTATGTGTATACTGGGTCATGATGTAAGCTCTTTCAGGAAAGCTTCTTGGTCCCTCATATTTCCCAACCACAAGAGAATGAAGAATTCTTTTTCTACTGTATCTTCTATCAAAACTTTAACCCCATGTGTATTTCCTACAAGACCATAAACTTCTAACACAGTACTTGGTACATAGCTGCCACTGGTGAACATTTACTGAAGGAAGGAAGTAAAATAATCATTTTGTGCTTGCTCAATAAATGATTAAGTAACCTACAATAGTATCAATTTTTAAAGGCTTATAACACTGTAAAATTAACAACATAAGCCCTGGATGGTGCATAAGCATAAGCATAAGCAGTGGATAAGGTGCCAGCCTATGAACCCAAAGGTCACTGGTTCAGTTCCCAACCAGGACACATAACCAGGTCTCCAGCCAGGTCTCTAGCCAGATCCATGGCTGGAGGAAGGTGAAAGGCAACCATACGTTGATGTCTCTCATCCTCTCTCCCTTCTCTAAAAATAATAAATAAAATCTTTAAAAAAATATTTAACAACATAATAAGCTATCACTTCAGAACACTTTTCCATATGCCAGAGATTTTTCCTAGTCCTTATTAACACTATTATCTTATTTAAGCCTTATAATCCTTTTAGATATTATATTCTTATTTTTCAAAATTAGGAAGCATGGGTAGAGACATTAAATAACTCCTCACACTAAGTGGCAGTGATGAAATTAAATTCTAGACTGTTTTGACTCTAGAAAAAAAAGATACATATATATATATATTATAGAATGCTAAAGATTCACTAAAATGTTAGTAGAAAATTAACTTACTTCAAATAAAAGTCTATAATAACATCATTTAAAAATTCTCCTTCACTTAGACAGTGCAGATCCTCATTAGTAACGGAGATACCTCCCTTAGCTGGAGGTGGTGGATATACTATCAATCTGTAACAAAAATGTTTTTAAAAGCAGATTATCATATATCATATATAAATGTACATAAAATTCCAATATAATAAAACAGAGAAGAAATTTAAGTGCTGCAAATGTAAAAAAATTCTCTCACTTTTCTACAGGACCCATAAAGATGGTGTGACTCTCCCCAGTTTCTTCTTCATCATCAAAAAACTGGAATTCTTGTTTGTTTTTAAGTTGTGTTTTAGATTCCAGGGGCACCTGGAAAAGGAAATTAAATAATCCATAAAGTCAACTGGAAAGTTTCAATAAAAATAAAAAGCATGAAGCAAGAATGCTTTTCAATTAAAAAAAAAAAATGTGATCTAAAAAGTATGCATGGTTTTTAAAAATTAAAATAAACAGGAAAAATTAGGGTCCACTTTTTATTTTTTAAATCTGTAATTTCTGGTTCAGTAGTAATACCCTTCTAATTTTTGTAACAATGGTTTTCGGTATCTTGTCTCTCTAAAATGCCTACCACCCATAACAAATGAGATTCTATTAATAAAATACAAAAAACGATTTAGCTTTTATTTTTTTCTAGCAGTGGAGGCCTACCCTAAGTTCAATCGCTAGGCAATCCATAAGCTAAGGGAGCAGAGGCTGAGGGAACACAATCCAATGACCTTCAGTCCTCAAGAGTCAAGGAAGAGCTCTTTTTCCCTCTGGAATTATCTTGAGAGAATTCTGCAAAAGGGAAATGACTCCCCTTCTTTTACTTTTCTTTTCCTCAACCCACTAACTGAATAAATAGCTCTTGTCTGATGAGGCCAAGTTGAAAGTTTTTATGTGTTCCTAATAAATTAAGTCAGCAAAGTTTGGCTGCTGAGGTACAGGACAAATTTATAGTATTTAAGTTATATTTGTACTATTTAACTTTATATTGCATGTTACAATAGTATTGTGGCCTTTGGTTCAGGTGGCTTCAGAGTTACCTACTATATTACTTATTCTAAAATTACCTACATATACTGAGATTCAGGATGGTAGTATTCTTCATTTCCCAAGTTTTCAACTATGTACGTACATGTTACATGTAAATACACCGGGGACCAAAATTCTTTGTTTGCACTGAAATGGGCATCACTGGGAACCACCAGTGGGAAATAGGGTAATAAAAGATTGGAATGTAGAAGTTTATAATGAAAGAGAGAGCCCTGGCTGGTGGCTCAGTGGATCGGTGCTGGCTTGCGAACCCAAAGGTTGCTGGTTCGATTCCCAGCCAGGACAGCATACCCAGGTTGCAAGCCAGGTCTCTAGCCAGGTCTGTAGCTGGAGACAGGTGAAAGGCAGCTACACATTGATGTTTCTTTCCCCCTCTACCTCTCTCCCTTCCCCTCTCCCTAAAAAAAATAGTGTTTAAAAGTCTTTGGGGGGGGGGGACAGAGGGGAGCAAAAAGGAGATGGATGTAATACAACAATAAAATTAAAAAAAAAAAAAGAAAGAGAGAGAAAGAGATGAAAAGTATAGATAAGAACAGAGTGTGGAAGGAACTAAAAAATGCTTCTGAGACCGGTAGCAAGCATATCAAGCACTATTTGTGTCTCAAGTCACTTATTTACCATTATATTTTGACCCAGGACAATTTACAAATTGCATATAAAAGCATATAATTCTGAAATGGAAATAAAAAAGATCTATGTAAATAGCAGTATTATAATAAAACATATTTTCCTTTAAAGCTATATGTTACCTAACATTGCATTTTTAAAAATTAAAAATCAATTACATTTTTTATTTTGTTTTCTTTTTGCACACAACTTCCTTTGATGCTCTCTTCATAGGTTTTTGTACAGGCAACAAGTCTGCTATTAGCTTCTTCAAAGGGAATTTTTGCAAAAAAATTGGATACATTATTCTTTTTACCAATTGCAGCAATGATACTTTCAAATATCGCATTTACTTGATGATCAAGGCCATTTTGAAAAATTAAAATTATATACTGTTCTTCCAAATCTGAAAAGAAATCAATAAAAGTTTAAAAGGAAAAAAAAATGTAAATAGGAAGCTTTAGAAAAAGAGTAACAATGAGTTATTCCAAGAATATTACCAGAAATCCTAGTATCAATGTTCAAAACAATGTTTGGTATACAGTGGGTTTACAATAAAAATTAAATAAAGATGAGTGACAGTATTACTGTCACCTAAATTTAGAAGTGAAAGTAGTCAGAACACATTACTCCAGCAGCAGCTGAGGAGCAAATCTATTCTTAGGTACAACTAATTTACTTCATCTAATAGTATCCAAATGTATTTATATTTCAAAATATATATCAATTAACATTTTTGTCAAAACACAATTTAAAATTTTCCACATGAACTAATAGTATGTCTAGAGAATTTAACTGTAAAAATTGCTATTCAGTAATGTGTCAACTTTTGCAGCTTTACTAACAGCTATCATTTATTCATCATTAAGCTGAAGCAGCAATTACTGCTGGAAAGTATTTTAAAATGACCCATGCAATGCCATAAATGATAGAGGTTAACAGAAACAAACTGGAGAACCGTATCATTTATTATAGTGACTGAAGACCTATTCTACAAGCTTGTAAACTTCCTATTCAGGCTGAGTTTCAATGATTCCAGATATATATGGTTGATTTACACTAAGCACCTATCAGCACATTAAAAATTCATTTTCTATAACCACTACACTATACATCTGAAACCAATAAAAAATAATACTGAAAGTAAACTAATTTAAAATAATTTTAAAACATTTTACTCATATAATACAGTGTTACAAAGTGCACACTTTTTGAGTTTTATCTATTCTGATAACTTGCTGAATGGGTAAACCTATGTTTATATCATCAGACTTTATGGACTTTTCCTCATCTGTAAAATGTGAAAAGTATATCTATCTTAAAAGGTCCATGTAAGGATTATAACATAACATAATATAACATATTATTATAATATAAATCTAAGATCTATTAAAGTGTACTCACATTCTGCTATTTAATGAATTTATGTATTATTGTAATCCATTCCACATAACTTACTTGGTAACTTATTTATTCCTTTACAATCATTCCAAACTTTATCTTCCATATTCATTTGAAGTTGCATGCTCAGCTTTTGATAAACTGCTGGTATCGTCTGAAGAAATACTACTGGTAATTTTCGGACATTACACCATTCACATTTAGTTAGATCAGAGGTATTTAAGGTAATCCTAATAGGATCATTTTCTGGTTCTGAAAAAAAAAAAAAAAACAGAATTGGAAAACAAATCAATTCTTAAAGGGGGGAAATCATAAATGAAGGAAACTGTGAGAAAATACAAGTTTAAATTTAAACAAATTATTATGCTTTGTAAATAACAACCTTCATTCATTCATTTATTTTATTTTTTTAATTTTAAAGGGAGGGAGAAAGAGAGGGTGAGAAACACCAATGTGTGGTTGCCTCTGGCCTGCAACCCAGGCATGTGCCCTGACCGGAATCGAACCGTGACCCCTTGGTTTGCAGGCCAGCACTCAGTCCACTGACCTGCACTGGCCAGGGCTGTAAATAGTAACTGTTAATTGGAAATGAAGAAAAATCTTAATAACTATCTTAAAGAAGCTCCTACATTTTTTTCCAAATGTAAAGAGGGTTCAAATAAAGCATACTCACAAAATAAAAAATAGGTTTTGAGATGTTACAGAATAAAATTACACTATTACGCTTAACTTTTGTTAAGAAGGTACCTGATAACTAATCATCTTAGTGAATTCTATGACTATCATTTAATCTTTTAGTCCTGAACTTTATTGTAAACAAAGCTTAAGTAAGAAGACATATAACAGCTTACCTTCTAGCTGTATCTTGATAAATTCTAAACAAAACTAAAAAAAATAAGACAAATTAGTGTCAATCTAGATTTATGAATATTTTTCTACAAATACCTAAATGACATACTGTTGATTACTCAGACTACAACTGAATCATCTACCATGTGTTTAAATATAAAATAAGACATCCTCCCCACTCCTAAATTATCTCTCAGAAAGATACAGAAAGGTACTTTTTTTTTTTTTTTTCAATCCTCACTCAAAGATGCGTTTATTGCTTTTACAGAGAAGGGAAGGGAGGGAAGGAAAGAAAGAAAGAGAAAAACATGGATAGGCTGCCTCTCATAAATGCCATGAAAGGGGACCAAACCTGCAACCTAGGTATGTGCCCTAACCAGAAATCAAACCTGAAAACTTGCAGTTTATGAGATATCACTCCAACGAACTGAACCACACTGTCCAGGGCTAGGCTTCATCTTTTTTATTCAAATACTGAGAACATCTATACTACTGACTTCTCTTAACTTCAAAAAATAGTTGACAGAATATTACAATGAATACCTGAATATCACCACCCAGATTCAGTAACTGTTAATATCTTGCAACACCTACTCAATAAGTCTATGTATATACTTATTTCCCTTTTGCTAAACCAGCATAAAGGCAGAGGTTCACTGCATCAAGAAAATAAAAGTTAACTTCATTCAACATACAGTTTATACTCAAACTGAGCTCACACTCTTAACTGTCCCAAATTCTCAAAATTATCCTTTATTGCTTCTTTAACTTTTCCCCATCGATGATTCTGTCAAGGTGACATCAGTCCCTTTTGTCTACTCTGTTCTTCATGACATGGCCTTTGAAAAATCTAAGCCGTAAGAACCTAGTATAAAGGAACCATGGACATGGACAACAGGTGGGATTGACTTTGGGGGGAATGGGTGGGTGGAGAGGGGGACAGAGGGGAGCAAAAAGGGGATGGATGTAATACAACAACAATCAAATTAAAAAAAGAAAGAAAGAAAGAAAGAAAGAAAGAAAAATCTAAGCCAGATTCTGCAAATTGGATTGCATCACATCAGAAGGCAAATGGTATCAGGCAGCCCCACTACTGATACAAGCTTAATCACTTGTTGAAGGCAGTGTGTCAAGCCTTTCCACTGTAAAGATATATTTTCCCTTTGTAATTAAATGGTAGTCTGTGGAGAAGACACTCGAATGCTTGTGTTTTTCTTAATAACTTTCACCCAATGATTTTAACATATCTGAAACACATTATGGTTAGGTTTTATGTTATGAAAGGTAATTTTCTAACTATTTTAATGTGGTGAAGACATATTAAGGCTTGATATACCCTGAATTAATACTCATTTTGCATGTTTATATAAGTTAAAAGAATTAAAGAATGAGACAAGAAACTCAAAATGCATTAAAAAATAAGCTGGATCAATACATAGAGGGATGAGTAGAGACATGAAAAGCAAATTTAGTAAAATGCTAATCAGAGAATCTAGTTTGGATTTTTTTTTAATTTTTTATTCATTATTTTCAGAGAGAAGGGAAGGGAGGGAGGAAGAAAGGGAGAGAAGCATCAATGTATAGTTGCCCTTCACCTGCCTCCTACTATAGTTGGGATTTTTATGAATGTTAACTGTATAATTCTTCCACCTCTTCTGTTAGAAAATTTTCATAATGTAAAAAAAGAAAGCAAGAAATTACAAGAAAAACTTAGTAATTACAACACCTCAAATTCTAGAATGTCACCAAACACATATTCTAAATATCATGTTTAAAAGTAATACATGAACTAGTTTCATTGGCATGAATATGTTAACCGGAGACATAGACACTAAACTTACAGCCTTTAGAAAGTATGTTAGATGACTCAAAAAGTAGCAATAAGAAAGATAAACACTAAAGTGGGAGCATTTTAATAAAATTGTTGCATGAGATATCTGCCATTTAAAAGTGTAATTAAATTATATGCAATTAATAATTATTATATGGTATTCCTAGTAAGTTTATTGTTAAATAAAAATATTTACTTTAAAATAAAATTGATACTTCTAGGTGGTACCAATTGTAACACTAAGAGAACTTAAAATAATTAAGTTACCTAATATTAAATGGCTAGAAAATCTGATAAAATATTTTAAATTAAAAAAAAAAAACTTTCTCAAAATAATAATGGCATAAATCAGTTCGTTGTAAAACATAATGAAAATTATGTTAAAAAGGAATGTGTCAAGTCATCTTTTAAAATACTATCTGAAGAAATTACAGATCCTTATCAAAAATGTTCTTTGGGAAAATGCCATGCGACAAGGAAGGTTAATTAACAGATTATGAACTTCTACATTATATGCACAACTATTTTTTGACTAAAATACTTCATTTAGCATTTTAATTTAAAAAATTGTATTAACACATTTTATATTACACATATTGCCTTTTATTTCTTTCGGTAAACTTTACTTATTTATTGAGAGAGGGGACAGAAGGAAGAGAGGGAGAAACATGGACTTGAGAGAAACATCCATCATTAATCCATTGCCTCTCGCAGCCCCACTGCCGACTAAACCTGTAACCCAGGCACAGGACTCTGACTGACCCAAGAATCAAACAAGTGACCGTTTAATTTGTGAGATAACACGCAATCAACTGAGCCACACTGGTCAGGACCTACCTTTAATTTCTTAAAGTAAATTCACAGTTAATTTTTCTCACCAGATCATATATGTATTGATCTGTAGCTTTCCGTGAAAAAAATTCATTCCAATTTTGATGTAGGTCTTGCTTGAGATTATGCACTTTGAACTAAATGTCTAAATTATCAGCCTTAATTATCATACCAAGGAGTTCTGAATAATATTGGTCTAAATAATGTGTGTGGGGGGGGGGGGGCATAAAACCTACATAGTTGCCCTGGAAATTTCAGAAGTACATATACACAGAGTAACATTTTTGTTGCCTGATAGTACCAGGAAAGATCATCTGTACCATGAAGGTTTGTAACAAATAGAAGCTTCAGAAATCCCTGAAATCCCTCATCTATAACAATGTTACTGGGCAATAATGAATAGTCTATATATAATTTGCTTAAAGTCTCTGGAGCACTTAACATTCTGGTTTTTAAAGTCATGAGAAGTTAGTGGGTTTTTTTTTTTTTTAATAAAAAAGAAAAAAATGCTAGCTTCCCATACAGCTATTCTCTCATAAGAAAACAGGTCCACACATGGTATGTCACAAGACAAGCCTCCACAAATACAGGAAAATTGAAATCATACAAAGTATCTTCTCAGATCACAATGGCTTGAAACTAGAAACCAAATTCAAGGGAAAAACCCCAAAATTCTCTAACTCATGGAGACTGAATAACATGCTTTTAAGCAATGAAGGGGTCAACAAGGAGATCAAAGATGAAATCAAAA
>PVIW01007623.1:0-52077 GCA_004026585.1 Noctilio leporinus
GGGGAGGGGGACAGAGGGGAGCAAAAAGGGGATGGATGTAATACAACAACAATAAAATTTTTTTAAAAAGGCCCTGGCTGGTAGCACAGTGGATAAGGCGCCGGCCTGTGAACCCAAAAGTCGCAGGTTCGATTCCCCAACCAGGGCACATAACAAGGTTGCAAACCAGGTCTCCAGTCAGGTCTGTGGCTGGAGGCAAGTGAAAAGCAACCATACATTGATATCTCTCTCCCTCTCTGCCTCTCTCCCTTCCCCTCTTTCTAAAAATAAATAAAAAGTCTAAAAAAATAAAATAAAATAAAATTTTTTAAAAAATTAATTTAAAAAAAAAAAAAAAAAACCACATGGCACATACCAGGCATAGAGGGGCACATCTATCTGCTGAGAATGCCTGGCAGTGTTCTCAGCTGGTGAAGTAGCCAGGACCCCAGCCACTGGCTGGGACTCAGAGTAATAATCAGTCTCCAGAGCAAAACTGAAAAGCTAACCAAGGGACAATAGCAGAAGGTAAGAGCAAAAGGCATGCCCAAAGAATTGAGCCAACCAGAAGAGGGGAACCCCTGGAGTCTGACACTGTTCCAACTATATCAGATGTGGGCCTTGGGACACAGCACAGGAAACCGGAAAGAGACACCTAAGGAGGTGAGGGCTGCTGCTATAGCCCCTGTGTGGATTGTACACAACTTGGGATAGAGTAGCTATGGGCACAGAGGGCCCCAGGTGTAGGAGCCATGGAAGGGAAAAAAGAGGGGATGACCTCCTGTGCACAGCAGGTTACCCTCAGTTTGGGGCAGGAGTAGGGGTAGGGGGTTGGACTGATAGGATCCCAGTGCATGGTAAAGACAAGGGGCTAATGGGAATCCAAAAGGTCCTAGGTGTAGCTACTAAGTTGAAGCAGGATCTACACAGCAGAAAAAGACACATGTAGCTGGAAACTGCATGAAAAATGAGGCCCAGGTTGAGAAAAAGGTCCTATATTCATAGGTTCTCATTGAAAGGCTGAGCAGCAGCACACAGAGATGGTGTGGGATCAAAGACAGATTAACACATTCTATTTCTATCCAGAGAGGGGAGTTACTAGGTCCAGGGTGGGAGCCATGCCCTTCACATGTTTATGCCAAATTCTCAGAGAACACTAAGGGTCCTCTAGTGGCTGTCTGCTGGCCCTCCGGCAGGCCTACACTTGCAGCCATACTCAAGCCCTCCCTCTCCTCCCTCAGGTCCTATGAAGGGATATCTCTGCAGCTCCCTTTCTCTGGAATACATCAGCCTCCTACACAGCTCCTACCACACCAGAGGCTGGGGTATACTCTGTCTTCTGTTTGTTAAGAGATTGTTAATCTTGGCTTCCCAGGGTTTCTCAATTCCAACATCCCATGTATGTTTCTATAGGAAGTCAAAGGTACTTGTTCAAACAAGACTCCATGCAACCATCACCCTCTCCCTATTACCTTAAACTCCTCAAATTTTTAAAGTGGGCATGCAGACTGGGCACCTATCTATTCTATTCAATCCTTTATTCAATCTTGTCCAGATCAATTTGGAACAAGATGCTATTGTTTTTTCCAACTTCAAATCCTCATCCAAGTCATGAAAATTAATTCTGAACAGCCAGGGCCAAGGATAGTGTCTAAGGTAATAATGTTCCACTTATCAGTACCCTCTGGATCTCTTCAACCAGTTTTGACTACCTAAATATAGATGCATCCACCCCATACATACATCCCTCTGCCTTGTCAAATGCATTGCTGAAATTCAGCTATACTACCTGTCACATCCTATGAGTGACCAAGCTTGGTGGGAAGAAAATGAGTCTAATATGGCTGATTTACTCTGAGGCCCCTAGTGAGCATCACTTGTCTGTAAACCAGTGCCTAGCACAGCATGGACTAACACAGAGGCACTCAATAAATATCCTGAAGGAATTTAATTGTTACTGATAAACCTAAAGTATAGTATTTCCATCTCCTTAATCTACATGAGAAAGGAAGGAAAATAAATGTAGCAGGCATTTATATTCACCATCTCTAATTCTACAGCTACTCTCTAAAGTAGGATATAGTATTCCCATTCTATAGACCAAAAAACTGAGGTTCATAGAAGCACTGACTTCTTACAGTTCATAAAAAGTGACAGAGCTGGGATTCAAATCCAGTTATGTCTGACTGCATGGTCTTTCTGCTACACCCCACTCTGTCATTACAACTTTCATACTCGTGCAGCAGGTATTGTTTCTGCTTTGTTACATGCAAATATCTCTCATCACGGAAAGGTGTGATCTAGCCTGACTGACTAAGAATTCCAAGGCTTCAGCTTTCCTTCCTAACAACATCTCAGGAGCTGACTGCAGCACTACCATCAGGACAGGCCTTTAAACATAGGCCTCATACAGAGAAATTCTACCATCAAAGGAAGCAGCCTACACTGAGCCTTAGGAAGTCTGGGTTCTATGCTGCCCTCTGCCCAATTTATTAGGAAATTCACTTCCCCCTCTGGATCTCAGCTTCCTCAGCAGTAAAATGTGTTATCACAGAACTATTAAAGAGATCAAATGTATAATTGCAAATGAAAGCACTTAGAGGTATTTTGGAAATATTCAGATAGACATATCCAATAGGTATTTAAGAATGTTGCTGTGGAATTTGAGAAAGAGACAGGAGCTGGAGAAGAAGCTGATGTAAGAATTGCCAGCTCCCTTCAGTGGAGCCCTGGGCTGAACCCCACAGTCCTAAGTGAATCTATGACAGCTAATTTTATGTGTCAACTTGACTGGACTAAGGGATGCCCATATAGCTCATAAAAACATTATTTCTGGGTGTATCTATGAGGTTGTCTTCATAAGAGATGAGTATTTGAATGGGTAGACTGAGTAAAGAAGATCATCTTCACTAATGCGAGGTGGCACCATCCAATCACCCACAAGCTGCTAAGGCCTAAATAGAACCAAAGGTGGAGGAATGGCGGATTTGCTCTCTCAGCTTGAATTGACACGTCCCTCTTCTCTTGCCCTCTTACATCAGTACTCCTGGTTCTCTGGTCTTTGGACTTAGACAGGGACTTTCACCATCAGCCCTCTGATTCCCTGGCCTTTAGACTTGGACTTACACCATCATCTCCTCTCATTCTCAGGTTTTCCTGGTTCTTCTGCTTGCAGATGGCAGATCATAGGACTCTTAGCCTCCATAAGTACATGAGCCAATTCCTATAATAAATATCGCCTTACACATATCCTATTGGTTCTGTTTCTCTGGAGAACGCTAAATAATACAGAATCTATAAATTATTAAACAAGAAAAAGAGGGAGAGGGGGAAATAGGGAAATCAAGTGTCTATGCTTAACAAATGATGTACTTTTTTTCTTCACATCATAATTCCACTCCCATTCTTCAGTACCTACTACCTACTTTCCCAGCCCACCATAGTCCACAGAGATCCTTCCATTCCTTCTCCTCTGAACTAGGATTCCCTGATCAATCCACTCTGGACAGCTAAACATGGTTTATCTCTACCTATCTCAGGGACTGCATTATATGTATTTCAGGTTTCACATCAGTCACCTTTTTCTGATAAGTTTGTGAGTTTCTCAGGGCCAGGCACAAGACTAATTTATCTCTATAGCCCCATACTTAGTATAGAGTCTGACCAGAGCAAGTGTTTAGCAAAGATGGAAAGTAGAGAAAAAGAGAAGGAAGAGAGGTTTTAGCCTGAAAAGGGAGGGTGGGGAGCCCAGCCTCCTTCTGTGTAAAGTGCACGTGAAGGGCAAATCCCAGCTCCTGGGGACACGAAGAATATGGTCAGCTGTCCTGCATAGCCCCTCCACAAGCCCAGCTCTCAGAATCCACCTCACACCCAGGGAACACAGCCAGGGTAGAAAGACCATGGAGGTTTCATGAGAGCAGATGTGATTGGCCAAGTGAACAGAGTTAATCCATGGAAGCTGGCTGGGACCTGAGAATCCAGAGGGTGGCAGAATTCCTAGCCTGAGAGCTATAAATAGATTTTAGCAAAAAAACGAGGTCAACTGTTAACACAATCAAGCCCTAGGCAGGGGAGAAGAGCGTAAACTAATGAGATGTTGACAAGTTAACAGAGTCAGGGGTAATGGTGAGAATTTTCAAGGTACCAGTTAGCACTGAGAATGTGAGCCTCTAATCATTATCACTTTGTGAAATCCCTGCTCCCAATTTTTTCTCACCACCCTCTCTACTGCCCACAATCCCTTGCCCCTGGCAGATACTGATATTCATCCCTTACTGCCAAAATATGTAGTAGGAATTTCTTTTGTCATTTACACAGCCTTCTGTGCTAACGTGTCTGTTTAAACTGGAACAACTATTCCTGGGCCCATCTCCCTTCTGGTTATAGTCCCAAAAGTGCCCTATCTGCCTTAACCATCCAAAGAAGCTCCACACATAGCAGTTCTCCCCATAACCAAATGGGAAAGAATTCTTCTAACATCTCTACTTAGTCCTGCAGCTCTGCCAGGTCCCAGACTCCTTCTGTATAACTTTAAGGGTACATTCACCTGACACCTACTCCTTGCTGGGCCTTGTGCTAAGTAAGTGCTGAAAACAGATGAACAAAGCTGTTCCTACCCTTCAGGAGTTCCCAGTTTAAAGGGTAACAGACAGGGAAACAGAACATCACAAAGGAAGCCTGTACAAAGGGCTGTGGCTTCCCAGAGGAGAGTAAGAGAGAAGGGTTGAGAGTGCCTGGGAAGAGTCTGCAAAGGCATCCTGGAGGCTTCTGTTGGAACACAACAGAAAAGAAAAAGAAGGTAAGGATAGAGTTGACAGAGACCAGAGCAAGCTTTGCCAAAAAGACAGTCACTCCTGCTTACCAAGGACTCTTCCCAATTATCTGAGCCACTGAAGAAGGCAGACATGGTGTAGTCTCATCTTTTCCTTTTCTAACTACTAACCTCAACAATTACTTGGCAGGCCTATCCCTGCACCCCTCTCAACACTCCTGCAGGGCACAGTAGCCCCTAGCCCAAGACCAACCACAGCAGACACTCTGTACACTGAAAATAGTAGCTACTATTTGTTTAGAAGAAATTGGGGCATAGATAACCTTGAGAATATGCCCAAGGTCACAGCGCTTCTGAGTGACAGAGCCAGCTTGCTTGATTTCAAAACTGGAACTCTTTATATTATAATTTGATTCTTCTAACAGAAATAGAGGATGGGGTTTTAGAGTAGAAAAGAACACTGGGTTTGAATTATGGCTCTGCCACTTAAACGCTGAATGCCCTCTAAAAACTCACCTCATCTCTCTGAGCCTCATTTTCTTTGAGAAAATATCTGCAGAGGAGAAAAAGTACCCTCAACAAATGATCTGCTGCTAGAGTGAGACATCAGCTTAAGCTTCAAACTGGACACTGCCTTTGGGCCTTAGTTTCTCAGAGCACACCTAACACCTGACCACTGGCACAAAGCAGATGTCTTGTTAGGGGAGCCCCCACAAGGGCCTCCAAGCCTAGAGCCAACTTTGCAGAATGGAAAAGTCTATAATAAGGCATGTATGTACCGCATTATGGCCACATGGGGACGACTAAAATGTCTTCTATTATTTTAGCCTTTGTGTTCTTGCTCAGGTTGTCTCCTCCATC
This sequence comes from Noctilio leporinus, assembly GCA_004026585.1. Classification (NCBI taxonomy): domain Eukaryota; kingdom Metazoa; phylum Chordata; class Mammalia; order Chiroptera; family Noctilionidae; genus Noctilio; species Noctilio leporinus. The sequence continues at coordinate 5,612 of PVIW01007623.1, forward strand.
TAGAGCACCCTCTCCAGCCATCCCTATAGAATATGTCCCCACTTATTCTTACAGACCGAGCTCATATGCCACTTCTTTGATAGTATGCCTCCTCCATCCCTCTTCTAGACCTCAAAACCACTGTATACCTCTCTGGAACATTCAGTTTTATCCCTTTCAGGAAGAATATGATTCTTCCAGGTCTTCTTATAGGTTCCAGCGCAGCACTGGCACAAAGCAGATGTTTTATTAATGTATTTAATTAGTGGATCTTGATACCTGGATGGACTAATATGTAAAACCATTTTGTATCTCAACAGCAGTAGAAAAGGTGGAAGCACTGCCTTGCAGGTGTGCCTAGGAAACCCGGGATCTCAGCCCAGATACCGAACAGCCTTGGATTCCATAGCACAACAGCAGCCCTTCTCTCCACAGGACTCACACAGAGGAGGCCCAAAGAGCACTGTGTCCAGGGCCTTCAGCTGCAGCTTCTGTCGATGGCTCCGGTCTGTCATCTTCAGCACAGTCCCTGTCATGGTGGTGTTTGTTACAGCAAGCCTGTTGAGGCAAAGAGTACGCACTCAGTTCCCTGCCAACAAAGCCAGGGAAGATCCTGGTAGAACTGCCCATCTCCTCCAGGAACATTTCCATGACTTCTAGTTCCTGGTGACTACCTTCTGCACTCTGAAATACAGAGTCTACACAGGGATAGATAACATTTACCAAGAATTTTATCACCCTTCTCCACATGTCCACCTCTCCTGAGTATCCTCCTTTCTGAGGAATATCCATTTGTGACCATTCCCACACCCAACTGTAAATTTTCTGCTGTGCTTCCCCTTATAGTGATTACCTACTACACATCTGCTTTTCACTCCCACAACTTGTAAATGCATTCTCCGGTCCAGCCCTTAGTAAAATGTCACTCAACATGACCCAGCAATTCTGGGGACCTCTGGATTATCCTAGTCCTAACCCAATTAAATACATTTAATACTCATTAAATATAAAGCTGCTAATGACAAACAGTGCCCATCTTGTTAGATTGTACTTAAGTCACTGTAATTTGCTCCCAATCAGATTACAGTAATTTTTTACAACTTTCAACCATATTGTTAATAATAACTCTAATATGAGTGAGCCTATAAACAAGAAAATGATCTCAGAAAAACTAACTTTGTTTCTCTTTTGCTGGAACACAGTGAGTATAAGAGGAGAAGAGACTAAGATATGAACGACTGAAAAAACACTGCTCTGGGTCCCACAAGTGAGTATTTATTACTATACTACTCCATAAGGTCAGTGCTCTTTTCAAATGCCTATCTTTGTTTCTTTGGGTAGAAAAGAAGCTTCTAACATCCCAGTGTGGGTTTATACTCCTGCCTAGGTTTTCAGGAGCAACTAGTTCTTTCTCTAGCTCTGGAAAGCAATTGAGTCTGCCTACAAGAGAGGCATGAGACACTGATGAGATATGGAAGAGTCAGGAGATGCAGTTTCTGGTCTCAGCTCTAGCACTGGGTGACTCAGTTGTCCAATCATGAGCTGCCGGGTCCCTCCCCTTGGGCCTCAGTTTCCTTCTGCGTGAGTTTATACACAATCAGATGCTTCCTACAAGCTGGGGAATTCTTGGGGCTCCTCTTCAGAGCACTCCTCCCAGGTGTACTTGACTTCATATAACTGATCAATTTTTTTTTTAGATTTTATTCATTATTTCCAGAGAGAAGAGCAGATAGGGAGGAAGAAAGGGAGAGAAACACCAATGTATGGTTGCCTTTCACCTGCCTCCAGCTACAGACCTGGCTGGAGACCTGGCTTGCAACCTGGTTATGTGCCCTGGCTGGGAATCAAACCAGCCATCTTTGAGTTTGCAGGCTGGCGCCTATCCACTGAGCCCACACCAGCCAGGACTAAGTGTCATCTTTTGTAGTCTATTTGTCAAAGAACCTATAAAAATGAATGTTACCTACGTACTTCTAAGTGAAGAGAAATGAAAAACATTTACTAGCTAACATTTATAAAATAACTACTGTGTATCTTGTACTGTTCTAACATTTTACATACAATACCTCATTAATTTAAAAAAAAAAAAAAAGTTCTATTATTAGCTTTACTTTACAGTTATGAAAACTGAGATACAGAGTTGAGTAACTCACCCAAAGTCACATAGCAAGTAAGTGGCAAAGCCAAGAAATAAAACTCAGATCCGCCAGATTCTTTCCATTATATAATGCTGCCTAGTGATGTGCCTAGAACCATCCCTACTTTAAGCACTGAAGACTCCATGCTTCCCCCTGTCACTAAGGTGTCACAGCTTGGCTTCCTCTGTTCCCCAGCCTAGCTTAGCTAGATCTGGGTTTAGACCTAACCCTAGCCACCAAAGAACTAAGTGAGGCTACGACCTGAGAGCTGACTTCTTATCCTAAGCTTTGCAGTTTTTTAATCCATGCCATAGCCATTCCTCAAGATGAAATGGTGCAGTGATCCACAAGGCACTATTGCTATTGCCATGGGTAATGAAAAAGAAACCTAAATCCTGGCGCTTCACTGTCAATCATCTATCCAATTGGTGGTCTCTTCCAGTAAACATAGAGTTCCTAAAGGGAGATGTGAGGTCTAATGCATATCTTTATCCTCAGGGCCCAGGAGAGAGGATGGCATATGGTAGGTGCTTGGTAAAGTCTTATCAAATAAAACTAAACTGAATATTTCTAGGAAGTCCATCTTCAACTACATCAGGCAAGTGGAAAGTACAGTGAAAAAAGCAGAGCACCTAGAACCAGGCAGACCTGGGCTCAAATCCCAGCTCTGCCACTCCCAAGCTTAAATAAACCACAAAATATTTGAAATTCAGTTTGTTCATTAAAAGCTGGGACAGTAATTCTTTCCTTGAAAAGTGTGAGAATCAACTGAAATAATAGTTAGGAAAGCACTTTGTAAAGGGATATAAAAGCATTAAGGTTATTACTCTCTCCAGAGCAGGGAGAAGCTGTGAAGAGGAGGCTGCAGGCAGCAAAGAGGAAACAGCTCTGTTAGGTCTGGACAGTGGTGCCTGGTAGCTTTGTGGCTGGAGACAGCAATGTGTGGGCACTCCAACAGCTTCACCTTCCCCTTTCTCCCTTGTTGAAGCTCATAACCATATGCACCTATATAATAAGATGACAGATTATAAACAATCAGCACTAACCAGACTGTAAGCCCTTTGAGGATAAGGGCAGGTTGTTATTGTCTTTATCCCCAGCACTCATCACAAGTGCTTGGCACAGAGCAGTTACCCAGTAAATATTTTTTGAATGAATAAATAAATGAATTAATGAGTGAATGACATATGGTACTAATCTGACATAACAAGAAGTCCAAGCAGTATTTCATCTCCTTCCCACTCCCACCATAAGCCCTAGCATATTGTACCTTTAAAGGAGGTAAAGTTAGGGCACAATAGCTATTGGAAGAGTCATTCCAGATAGGGGGCTATGTCCAGTAGTAGTCAGGCCCCATCTCTGCTTGATTTCTTTAGAATAAATGTATATAGATAATTCAGGGGAAGCTAAAAGAGCCCTGAGGCTTCTGGACAATAAAATAGGCAGTGCTTGGGGAGGCAGCAAAAGATAAGAGAAATGCCACAGGCTTCAAATTCTACCCAGATCTAGAGTTTTGCTTCTAACTAGCCATGTGACCTTGGAAAAGTTACTTAACCAGTTTCATTACTATTATACAATAATACCTACCTTATAGGATTAACGTAATAATTAAGTGAGATACTGTATTAAAAAGTGTTGAAGTAGAATGCTTGGCATGCACTAAGCACTCAATAAATGGCAATTATTAGTACTATTCCCAGTGTTGACAGAAATATTAAATAAGGGAATGAATGCTAAGTAGCCATCATCCTTTACTGAAAGTACACAGTAGATGTGAGGACAAGTCTACAGATTCTTCCCTAAAAAGTCTGTAACCTCATTTAATTGGCCAGACCAACCTAAAGGCAGGCCAACCCCAGTCCATTCCCTACTTCCCTAAATGAGAGAACCAGTCTCCTACTGACCTTGGCATGGCATGGCCACTGAGCTGCAGTTTCCGGAAGGTTTCCTCATACTGAGGCAATTCCACATAGGTAATCAGCCACTGCACCACCTCGTCCACGGTCCAGTTATATACTATGGGAAGAGATAGGACAGCCATGACTCCAAAATGCCAAGTACTGCTTGCATTTACTGTCGGTCACATTGACCTTAACATTTACCATGTTTATGTGTTTAACATCTCACACTCCCATAAAACCCTATGTATAAAAAAAAATACACATATGTATATATGTACATATGGATGGGATAAAGCAGGCATACAGATGTTCGTATGGGGGAAAATAAATAAACAAAACAAGAATAAACTCTGTATTTTGCATACTAACAACTTTTGCCCACCTCTGAATATGCCTATATATGACATTACATAGAGAGATCGATCCAAATGCCATCACTTAAGCCCTGAGTCAGATCATAACAGCTGATAGCCCTATTCACAGATCTTTTTTAGTTTTGTGCAACAAGTACATTTCCTATTTTGTTTGAAAACAAAAGATTGAAAAGATTTTCTGTCACAATAAGAGCCAATACTGACTGAAATAATTACTGAGTGATCACTCACAACATGGCGAATCACATCATTACCGTACATGGCCACTGTAGCTAATCATTCCTCAATATTATGATGTTGTGACTTTTAAGTGGATAATTATAAAAATAATTCTTTAAGAATAATTTTAATACTTCTGGTGTTTAGACACATAGATAACAAACTTATCTGCATAGTTGTCAAGAGTCAACAAGAAAGAAATAGAAGTATACTTAATACAAAAAGAATTAAGGTCAAGCCAAGTGAAGGTCAAATGACATCATGATGTGTTATATAAGTCAAAGTTTCATAGTAGCTTGAATGAAGAAAGATGGTGAGAGGACTGAGTCATCAGATGGCACCCAGTAACAAAGGCATGCTGGACTTAAAACTCCAAAATTCAGTTGAGAACAACTGAATTTCAGCAAAAAAGGCATCATTTTTTTGGATTTGATGTTTGTTTTTACTTAATGTATAAATCTGGTTTTGTTTATATTTGCATACAAATATTTTTTAAGAAGATTGTTTAAATTTAGAGAGAGGGGAAGGGAGGGAGAAAGAGAAAGAGAGAAACATCAATGTGTGGTTGCCTCTTATGTGTCCCCATCTGGGGACCTGGCCTACAACCCAGGTATGTGCCCTGACTGACAATCAAACCAGCAACCCTTTGGTTCACAGGCTGGCACTCAATCCTCTGAGCCACATCAGTCAGGGCTGCCTACAAATCTTATATAGTAACTTAAACTTCAGTTTATGCTTATACATGGTTAAATAACATTATAATAAAAATAAGTCAGCATTTCAGGGTCTAGATAAATTATTTCCCTTAAAAGGAATTTGTACATTCTTCAAGTTTGAAAACTACTGCTATGAACAGCAAGAACCCTAAATAGTTTGAAGCAGAATGAGGTGGTGATATTTATCATCCCTCTTGCTTAAGGTTCGTATCTTTACCAAAAAAACTGTCTTTCATCAGAATTCTGTCTAATTTCCCTTTAAAAATTAGGAAACATTAAAACCTGGGCCACATCTCATTCATTTTTGCTCATTCCTTTGTCTTTAAAATAGAGCTTCATATACAGTGGTATTAATGAGAATTTACTTAAAGAAAAACTACCCTAACTGATGAGTTCCAGAAATGTTGTGAATGTGAGCCAAACAGTAACAACAGTCTCCTTAGACTAAAAATATATAGCTCATGTAAATGGTTAACTTCTGAAATGCTTGTCAGAAAAACAGGCATTCCTCTGGTAAGATCTTAGATTGTTTCTGTCATTTTCACATAAGAGAAGTTGTAAGGCTGGGCCCTGTCCTTTCTTTCCCCTACTTCCCCGACAGTGGAGCCCAGCATTGGTCCAAAGCAAACCCTTAGAAAGGTACCCTGAATGAAACCACGCTGAAGGCATAACTGCTCCCATCTAAGCAGCTATTGGAGGAGGAAAGTTCTGAAGCCAATAAAGTTTGGAAGGAGATTAGACTGTTGTCAGAGACACAGGAGCGGAGAAGAGAAAGGTGCCATGGGACTAAATGAAGCAGGTACAGTACCCTAAAATTGCATCCCAGAAGACAAGATTCTAGAGGTTCCAGTGAAAGGTGCCTAGTCATTGCTTAAATTTCTAATATCCAGACTAAAATACATTGGAGAAAAGAAAGTAATTAATTTCAAAGAGATATGTTCAAACCCTAGGGTTTGGGAAAGAAGGGATGACAGAGCTGGGATTAAAGGAGCATTACAGAAAGTAGAATGTACGAGACATTATTCCTGAAAATGAATATATAGCCACACACGTTACAAATGTGATCATTTAGTATGATTTGGAGTATTAAGTAATAAAGGTGCAGTAGACTGACACACAGACGTGAGGCAGACAGACAAGTTCTAGCTTGTAAGGTACAGAGAACAACACACTCCTGCCACTGCTGCCAAGAAAACTCAGACTCATCCAGGACAAAGAGGCCTTTCTGCTGGGCACATGAAAGGGAAAGAAGTCCACTTTTTTTTTTTTTAATCGCTAGAAAGGCCTGAGGCTAGTGGTACTACAAAGATCTTTTGTCTACTGAGTGGACACCTTGCAACAAGCCTGAGCATAGACCTTGGGCATGCAGGAACTTCCTATCTGTGCCATGTGCTGCTGTGGAGACAAGAGGAGTCACTCTAGACCAGGGTTTCTCAGTTTCTACACCACTAACATTTTGGACGGGATAGTTCTTAGCTGTGGGAGGCTGTCCCTATGCATTGTAAGATGTTTAACAACATCCCTGGCATCTACAACTAAGTGCAAACAGCATGCTGCCAGTCAGGGCAATCAAAAATGTCTCCAAATAATGCCAAACATTCCCTGGGGGACAAAATTACCCCTGACTGGAAACACTACTGTTCTAAACACTACAGTAGGTGAGGCAGAGGGTCTATAAGGGGTGGTCACTATAATCTGGTGAGGAAAGACTCTGAACACATTCAGCCCCTATATAGCCAAGCTATAGGAAAAATGGATAATGGCTTCAGTATGTCAGTCCAAACCTCAAAGAAGTTGGTTCTAGTTTTTGGTTTTTGTGCCCAACATATCATTCTGTTACCTAGGCAAGTGCTGTACCTAGGCAGAGCATGGCGTTTTCCAACCAGAGTCATTACGGTCTGGACAAAATAAGTCAGGATGAGCTGCATTCTTGCCAGATCACCAACCCCAAGTCCTGACATGAAGAGCTCAATTAACAGTCAAGCTGAGATATCAGAGTCCCTTGTCCCTGAAGTTCAAGTACCTAAAAGTAGAAGTCTTGTTCTGCTCTCTCATTCCAAAAGAGAAAATGAGAAGTTTCTCCAGGCCAAAGTGAGGAAGAAGACAACAGGGATATAACAGCATACAAAACAGTCACAGGTTCCAGGTGCTTATATCCTGGTGGAGAGAGACAAACTAAAATACTATAAACAAATAAATGTTGGGTAGTGGTAAATACAGTGAAGAAAAACAGAGTAAAATAATAAAGAGCAATACCACATCAGACATAATCATGAAAGGTCTCTCTGATGAAGTGACATTTGAGCAGAAAATTAAATGAAGGTGTACGCCATATGAATATTGGAAGAAAGGTACCTCAAGCAGATAAAACATTTAAGTATTACTCCCTAGCACCTGAGCTATAGCCATACTTCCAGTGATATGCCAGGACAGTTTCTCAGCCTTGGTCAATTCCTTCTCTTGCTAAAGGAAGAATAATCAGTAAGAAATGGGCTCCTGAATCAGTATATCTTTCCTCTAGTGGGACCAGTGGTGCCTCCCAATGAAGCCCTCACTTACTTTTAGGGTTTCAAAGCCATATCCCAAAAGAGCTATGTCTGGCAAGAAGACTGCCAGTGCTTGCTTTGTCTCTCCTCCACATATTATTATTTGGTCATTCAGTCAGCTTTTGGTCAGCCTTTTGGTTAGCCAGTCACATACAACACAGTGATTAAGAATGTGGGCTTTGGAACCAGGTGCCTTGGCTTGAATTTAGGATCTGCCACTTAAGAGATGTAAGACCATGAGCAAGTTACTTAATCTTTCTGTATTTCATTTTCGTCACTTATAAAATGGTGAAAACCAGAGTTTTCACATCATAAGAATGTAGTAAAGACATGGGAAGCTCCTTATATACAGTAACAGCTAAAGAAATATTAGCTATTATTATTTTCACGATTTATTGACTCATTCACCAAGCTTTCATTGGCTTCTAATCTAGTAAATACTAGGTGAGCAATGGGGTACAGAACTTAATCTGCATGATCTCCATCACAAAGGGCTCTCTTCTAAACAAGGAGACATATAAGAAAATAAATTGAAAAAAAATTGAAAAAAAAAAAAAAAGAAAATAAATTGATATAATACAATATGATAGGTGTTAGGTCAGAGGGATATACAGGAGGTGGTGTGGAAGAAAAAAAGTGATTAACAGTGAGACTGAATTAATAATAATAATTTAAAAACCTAGCTTTTTATCTGGCAACTCTGGATACAGAGTACTCCAAGACACCTACAGAATCTTACCAAAGTGGCCTTCCCTAACAATAGTTTATGAACCAGACCTATGGTTTGTCTCTCTGAGTGGTTTCCTCTGGCTCTCACGAGCAGCTTGTCACTGTGCCTAGAGTCAATATCAAGCTTTTAACCATCACTGCAAAACAAAAAAAAAATCTGGTACTTTGGCCTAGGCCTCATGTAATAGGTCCACTAATCTACCTAGCAAAAACCAGGTCTACCTACCTGCAAAGTTGTAAGAGAACTAGGCTTTAGAATTGAATAAGCCAAACAATTTGTGTAAGATCACACAATGGTAGAGCCAAGGACAAACTTTTGTCTTCCACCTCCCTATTCTGAACCAGGCCAAGTGCTAAGTGTTAAGATACAAAATCATATAAGGTAATGCCCTCAAGCACTGTGGTGGGAAAACAAGCAGGGGAATAAATTACTGTAATTAATGTGCTAAGTGCCACAATGAGATAAGAGGGTGTGGGAACATAGAAGGAGGCACCTAACCTAGCCTGTGGTTTCCAGGAAAAATTTCCTAAAGAAGGAGATACTTAAGTTGAGTCTTGATTGTCAAGTAGGATTTAACCAAATCAACAAATAAGGAAGGGTCAGGGGAACAGTATGAATGAAAGCATCAAGGGATAAGAGAAAATGACATATTCTAGTAACTGCAGATAAATCAGTGCAGCTACAGAGAAAGATGTGATGATGAGTGACAGAAAATAGTAAAGTAAGTGAATCACAGAAATAAGCAGGGACCTCTTATGCTAAACTAATCTAGCACAATGCCTGATATGTAGAAGGTGCTTGGTTCATTTTTTTTTTTTTTCCATGTAAATATGTTCGCACAAATTATAGGAGAGAAACAGAAATTAGGGGGGCCGATATTACAGAGGTGAATAAGGAACGATGGAGAACCACAACATTAAAACATAAAGAAACTTTAAAGGTAAGATATAAAAGAAGATCAAACAGATTTGTATTTATGTACATACTGACTTTTTTTCCCAACTGAGGTAATTCGTTTTGAGATTACAAATGGACATTAATTTCAGTGCATCTGACCAACATCTCAGAGGTAAACATGAAAAAATCAAAAGCATTTTCTGTAATAATTTCTCCTGTCAACAACTATTGGACTTTCAGCCCTTATTTTGTCGAGTCCCAAAGGAGACAGCAGTTGTGATCTAAGCTTACCACAAGTTCTACATAAACTCAAGTGTTAACCTGAATAATAGGAAAGCCATATTTATCTTCTCAAAATAACATATAATTATTATATCGTGATTACACTGGAATTTACTTGTAACATCTTTAACAATATCTTTATTTATACAAGTTCCATTTAAGAATATTTCTCCCACTCATAAATTTGGTGTCCTGGCATGCTTGTTTTATTATTTAAAAAGAAAAAAAAATGGGCACTCTCTCTCTCTCTCTCACTCTCTCTCTCTCTCTCTCTCTCTCACACACACACACACACACACATACACAATGAAAAAGAAAAAAGGGAAAAAAATGGGAAGCCACTGGAAAATGTAAGCAGAGACATAGTCAGGTATTTATTTTAGAAAGAGCTCTCTGGAACCAATTATAGGATAGACCACAGTAGAGCTAGACTGGGCCAAGAAGAACAGTATGAAAGCATCCAAGCAAAAGATGATTAAGCTGAGACTTCTGCTTCAGGCCAAGATAAAGTAACAAGAATGGAATTTACCTCCCCCTCCTGAAACAACTTCAAAAAAAAAAAAAACACAAAATACATAAAACAATGGTTTTTAAGACACTGAAGATCAGCCAACAGTGGACAATGATTTTTGAGAGATGGTAAACAAATGAGGCAAATCATACAATTGACTTGAAAGGGAGGAGATGAAAATATATTTTTATCAAGTTCTTATGCTACGAGACAAAATATAATAATATCTCTTAAAAGTACACTTAGATAAGTTAAAGATGAATATTTTATCTCCTAAAGCAATCAGTAAAGTAATAAAACAAAGAGTTAAGCCAACAGAGAAGGGAAAAAAGGGGAAAAAACAGAAAACAAACAGCAAGATAACAGACTCAAATCTAACCACTAATCTAAAAATAAAAACAAAACATATTATCTAACATAGTGAAGAACCAATACTAGATGGAGTAAGATATCAGATAGATTTCAGAGGTATGTGTTTCCAGAGCGAAAAATGGAGCCATGCTTTAGAGGATAATCCTCCCAAAACCCCTCACTACCAAGTCGCTGTTTCCACTGGCTCAATATACAAACAACAATTCTATTCCCAAAGAGTCTACAAAATCTACCTGGCATCCCTTCCTTTAAAGAACTACTATTCCCCTTTCTTCACAGGGTGTTAGGGAGATTAGAAATTGCGACAACCTCCAACCCTCATAAATACGCTCTCATTATCACTGCCCTTCTTAAGTGTGATCCTAACCACGTGGGTCTGATTCTCTCTCCGCTGTAACTGACTCTTGAGCAAAGACACTTGGAGATGAGAAATTAATGAAGCTGAGACATCTGAAAGTAGTAATTAGAAAAGGCCAATCCTCTGATCCCTGCTGCTTAGCGTTGCCCTTGTTCTCGGCTGTGCTTGTTCAGCTACTCCTTATTTAATCACTTTATTTTGTATATAAAGAATTTGATCAGTCTTTATCTTCAGGTCAATTTCTCTGATGAAAGGAAACTGATACCTTCCTTTGTAACTCATGGCAGGCCCCTTGGATCACATTTAAATTCATTCTAATAAGATGACACTGAATGGATACTAGTCATGAGAAAGGCTAACCCAACTAGAGGTTTGGGGCTTCCTGTTAGGTGATACAATACCACCAGCTTAACCTTCTGGGAGAAAAAGGGAGCTAGAGACTGAGTTCCATCATGTGACCAATGAATCAATCAACCATGCCTATGAAAACTCAGCACACTGAGACTCAGTTGAGCTTTCTGGGTAGTAATCACATTAATAGTTAGCGGACTGGGAGGATAATACTTCCTGATTCCACAGGAAGAGGACTCCGAAGTTCCACATTCAGGAATCTAGCAAAACTCGCCCTATATGTCTCTTTTGGCTGGTCCTAATTTTTATCCTTTGTAGTAAAATTGTAATTGTAAGTACAGCACTTTCCTGAATTTTGTGAATCATTTAGTATAATGATTTTCAACCTTTTTCATCTCATGGCACACATAAACTAATTACTAAAATTTTGCAGCACACCAAAATACATATTTTTTGCCAATCTGATTTAAAAATTAGGTATAACTTTGATTCATTCACAACAGAAAACTACTGTTGTATTGACTGTTATAATTTTTTTATTTGATAATCTAAGGAAAAAGAGAGGTCAGTGTCCCTGACTAAATAGTCAGGTATCACATGTCTTGCAGCATACCAGTCGAAAATCACTACATTAGCAAATTATCAAATGAGGGGACAGTGATAAAACCCTGATTTTGTAGCCAGCTGGTAAGAGCAGAGGTGGCCTGGAAACATCCAGCCCTTGTGGCTGGTTTGGGGCCTGCAGTAAGGGCAGTCTTGTTGGAGCCTGTGCCCCTAATTTGTAAAGTCAGCACTAATTCTGTGTAATTAGTGACAGAACTGCATTACATTATTTTACTTAATCCATTTATCTGCCTCATTTTACTAATCTGTAAATGGAGGTAAGGAAATAGTATACCAAATATTAAATTATAATATTTATACTTCACAAGGTGTTTGTGAGAAATGTTACTGTATGTAAAACACTCAGAACAGTATCTAACACATACTAAACACTACATAAATATTAGAGTGGCTTTTGAGTTGTTGTTTTTATTATTAAAGTTCAGAGTTGGCTAGTGTAGAGATTACTAAGCTTTTCTGCTAAAACTGAAATAACACAGAGAGAACACTGGCTCCTAACATTCATTAGTCAGAAATCTTAACAACACTAATCACAAAGATGGTACTGACATTAGCCAACTAATGTTCTGAACACAAATCAACAATGCTGATATCTACATTATGTAGTGAAATTCAGACCAGCCAGTTTGAGCCAACACCAGAATATTACATGATTTTTGCAGCTCTGAAAATCATCATTCCAGAGAGATTAAGGGCCTTACTCTAATGAAGTAAATTGTTGTGAGGAATTGTACATAAGAAGATTCTCACTTTTTTGTTGTTGTTGTTGTTAAAGATTTTATTTCATTATTTTTAGAAAGAGGGGAAAGGAGAGAGGCAGAGAGGGAGAGAGACATCAATGTATGGTTGCGTTTCACCTGCCTCCAGCCACAGGACCTGACTGGAGACCTGGTTTGCAAGCTGGTTATGTGCCCTGGCTGGGGAATCGAACCTGTGACCTTTGGGTTCGCAGGCCGGCACCTTATCCACTGTGCTACCAGCCAGGGCAGAATATTCTCACTTTTAATTTATCAAACTACCAGGCACGACCCTGGTGAACAAATCTTAAAATGGTACATACGTATATATCACCTCTCAGCTTAGCTGTGACCTGCATCACTGTGCATTATGTGGACCCTAAGAAGAAAGATTCATTTGGCGTGAACCTTGAGAGGAAACTTACCTGCTGAGATATGCTCCCCATAGTCAACTGAAGGCCAAAATTTGTAAATAATAAAAGCCTCATGGCCATTTGCTCACAGGGACTTCCCATGCACTGGGAAGAGCCTCAGACTGAACCCTCAGCTTCCCACACTAAACCTTCCTTGTTTACACAATCTGAGTTTCCTCTTTCTTCCAAAGAACTGAAACCTTCCCTGTCCAATCAGAACTGCACAATTTGGATACCTCATTTACATGAAAAGGACTAATGGGAAGAATGAGGGTGACTTTCACTATAACTTGCCGCCTTCCTTTCTCTCTGGGGGACACAATCTAGGTTGCTACCTGAATCTGTGTTGCCCAAGCTGTAGCTTATTTTACTCAATTACATTCTTTATTATATTGTAAAATTAATTCTGGTTTACAATTGAAATGTTTTTCTCTGCTCATCAGTAATGGGGACCAACTCATGAAAAGTCACTTCACTGTCTTCCATTTTCCTGTCATTTAGAACCTATTTGGAAGTGTTCCAAATAGTTGGAAAGTCCAGAAATAAAGTTCTTACCAAAAAACTCTTGGGCTGTTTTCTAGTATTATGACTTAGTCGTCTGTTTCTGCCCTTTCTTGATCACTTTCCCTTCCCAGCTACTTCTTTGTGAGCCAGGAAAGCTTTCCCTGTCATCTTTCATTCTAAGTTTCTACTTATGAAACTCACTCTTAAAACGCAGGCGCCATGTCCTCATGCAAGTGCAGGAAAATAAGTAAATTAAAATTACATAGTAATAATAGAAGATTTTTCCTGGCAAGGCTAGTAGAATTCCAAAGATCATTTCTTTTACTGTCTCTCTCATCAGTAGGACAGCCTAAGTTGCTAAGGAGCCATTAAACAAAAGCCCCCACAAGGAACTCAGCTTCGAAAGATTTCCAGAAAGCTGTCTGTATTGCTAATTTATGCTTCTTCTAAATTAACAAGAACTATCAGCCTGCTCATCCTAGTACAAGGATTAGAATCTAAGTCTTCCTGCTTCAAATATAATGCTTTTCATCTATATTTCAGAAGATCCGCGCAGATCTAAAACTCTATAATTCTAGGTAACAGTTTAAATAAAAATAGAAACTGCCTCATTCCTATCAACAGATCAGTGCTTTCAACTAAGATGGTATGGAAAAGCACTGGCCTAGAGAACAGAAGGCCCAGGTCTTAAGTCCTGGCTCTACTATTAACAAAATGCATGAAAATGGACAGTAACATTTTAAATCTAGACCTTAGGTTACTCATCTGCAAAGCCAAAGGCCCTGGTGGTCACTTATGTTTAAACCTTCTTAGCATCAAGATCTACCCTAACAGTAGGAAAGAGATTGCTTCTAGTCTTATAAGTGTCAAAGGAAACTCTAGCCACAGATAGAAACAGAAAGGCAAAAGAGCCCTGTTTTTCCTTTCCTGTTAAGTCTCACACAATTAGACATGCTTTTCTACTCAGAACTCTGAAGCAAATGTTCCAGAAAAAATGGTCATCCTGGTTTAGCAGTTTTACAAATGAAAAGGATGTAAAGTTTTTATTTAATAAGTTCAACTTGAGTTAGCAGAATGATGTAACTGCTGAAGGCCCCAGTATCTAATCAAAGTGTACTAATAGATATACAGGGTCCAGAACTGAGAAGCTGATGGTCCTGCTCAACTCTGTGCTGATTAAACCATACCTGGGGGACTGTCTCCAACTCTGGGAGCCATGATCTAAGAAAGACATTAACAAAAATGTTCACAGGCAGGAAACCAAGGTGAGGAGGAGGGTGAGAAAACACTGTTTTCTTCAAAGAGCTAGTCTACTTAACCTAGAAAAGAGAAGACTCAGGGGAGTGACTATTTCACTTCCAACCTTTGAATCACCCAGGACTCAGCAGAGATGGGATCAAATGGGGAGTTACAGAAGAAAGAGACATCCCCAAAAGGCCAGCAAGCTCCCTACTTCTGGAGATGAAGAAGCAGAAACGGGGTGGGTGGGGGAGGGATGAGGAAAGAGGCAGGGATAGGATGGCATTCAATTAGAATTTTAGTGAAGAAAAACCTCAACTCTGTTTGGAGCAACCCCACCCCCACCCCCATTCCCAGCACAGTGACTATATTCATTCTTATTCAATGACTATATATAAAACCATTTCAATAATTTTCTCTTTGCTAAGAATTTTATACTCATGTCCTTCTAAGGCCAAGTTACTGCCCATCTTCTCTCTTCTGTAAATCGGCCAGAAACTAGGATTGACAACCAGACTGCCTGTTACCTTCCGAGGACTTCCATGCCTTCCATAGGTCCTCCACGCTGATGAGCTTATCCTCACCATGAAAGGTACTGTGTTTCACTGTTGGGTCATGGTAATTGAGGTCTTCCCTCAGGAACTGCAAGGAAAAGCACACAAGTCACAAGAGATACCCAGGAACCAGTCCACCAAGATCTCCATACAATTTATTGAGCTATCAACAGCACATCCCCCTACCCAATGCACAAGTCTGTCACATCACTTGTATATCCTTCCATGTGTCTATGTCCCAGTTTCCAACTAGACAACCTTTAATTCTTTATAATATATCTCACTTCAAAAAACACATAATTATGAATTTTAAAATTTCTTCCTTGTTTTTTAATTATGGAAAGATAAAAGACAGTTAACTAGAATTCAATGAGCCAGAAAAGGAAAGAATGGAGGAAGAATTAACAATTTTTAGCACTTATTTATACATTAAGCAATATTCCAAGAACTTCTACAGTATTTTTTCATCTAATCATCACAACCAATGAATTACCATACCAATTACAAATCAATAAAGAACAAGTGCTGGGGAGGATGTAGAGAAAGGGAACCCTTTTGCACCACTGGTGGGCATGCAGATTGGTGCAGCCATTGTGGAAAGAAATAGAGTTACCTCAAAAAATTAAAAATGGAACTACCTTATATCCCAGAGATTTCACTTCTGGGAATTTACCCAAAGAAACCCAAAACACTAATTTGAAAGAATGTATGAACCCCTATGTTCACTGAAGTGTTATTTACAATAACCAAGATTCGGAACCAGCCCAAGTGTCCAGCAATAGATGAATGGATAAAACAACTCTGGTGTATTTACACAATGGAATACTACTCAGCAGTAAAAAGGAAGAAAACAGTTACCCCTTGTGACAGCATGGATATATCTGGAAGAATGTTTTTTAAAACATTAATTCAGATGTAAATGGCTACATGTTAAGAGTGCAGCAGTAATATATTCTACTACCTAGAATATAGGTATGGTCAGTTATACCCCCACAGGGCTAACCAGGGGTAAGATAAGACCATGAAAATAATGCTCACATCCATAGGTTTAACAGCTTTTTGCACCCCCTGGCCACAACTAAATTCAAGGTCCTCTGACATCTAAGGGTTAGGTTCTCCAATACCCCAACTTTCATTTAAAATAGTTAAGAGAATCTACTCTTCAATAAAGATTAAATAGATAACATAGTAAAGAGCCTAGAGCAAAGAGATTTTTGTCAATTCTCAGGAAAAGTGATTAAAGTGTTTTTAAATTTTTTAATAGTCAGCTTTTAGGCCATCTGACATTCAACTTAGTACATGCTATAAGCTGTGAATCTTAACTTTTTTCTCCCAAGATGCTACTCAACCCCATTCATTAAATTATCTGTCTTTCTTTCTTTTTTGGAAAATGTTATTTCCTAATTAATTAAGTCCTTACATATAGTTGGGTATATTCCTAGGTTCTCCATTCTTTTGTACTTAAACCATATTTGTATTTTTATGCTAACACTTGACTATTTTACTATACTTTTAATTTTACACTTTAAAAAGTTTTTTCCCTAATATTTGGACCCCCTCCTTCCATAGCTTTTGTATTTTAATTTTGTTAATTTTATTGAGAGACTAACTGCTTTCACTGGGGACCTAAGTGATAAGATCACTAGACCTTAAACAGAGACACTGAGATATCTCAGGGAAGACACAGTCACTAGCACTCTGAGACAGCCAGTCTGGAGACAGAAATTCATTTATTTAATTAACAAATATATGGTTTCTATGTACCAGGCAGAGTTCCAGGCATTAGAAATACAGTTAGTAGTAAAAAGCACATACAAATCTCTATCTTCATCGAGCTAACGTAAGAGTGAAATGCTCACTCTCTCTCTCTGACTCCAACTCGCTCAAGCCTGCAATTTGCACCCCTGGCCTTCAGGTTAACAGCTCCTGCTTTAAACATACTGACCATTTCGGTAGAGGATTTTCTGCTTGGGGCTTGAGTCTTTTCAAAACAGCCCCTCTTATTTTTCCCTTCTCTTGATAAAAATGAAGCCTGAATGTTGTACTTTCTTAACAGGGATTTAAGGATTAGGACTCCCATCTTAATAGCACATTTTCAATCAACAAGCCTTTCCGAATCCAAACTGATGTTCTGAGTTTTGGCCTTTTGAAGAATTGGTCACACTATCTTTGGACCAGTAACACTAATATCCTGTTTGGGTGAAAGAGACAATAGTTTCTTTAAAGCAGGAAAAAATAATAGGGAATGTCAAGAGTAGTGTTATTAGTGGTTTGTCATTTTAACTAGAGGAGTCAAGGAAAGACTCCTTAAGAAGGTAACTTTTAAGCAAATATCTGAAGGAGATGTTGGAGGAAAGCAGGCAGAATAACTGGAAGAGAATCCCAAGAATAGGGATGGCAATTGCAAAGGCCCTGAAGCAAGGAGATACTTGATATGATCAACGAATAGCCTAGAGACCAGAGTGGCCAAAGAGAAATGAGAGTAAGTGGTGACTATAGGAGAGGAACTCAGGAAAGCAACAGAGAGGTCCAGATCACAAAGGTCCCTGTGGGTCATTTAAGGACTTTGACTTTTACTCTGAGATGAAAGCTGTTGGAGAAATAGTGGTGCAACATGATCACATTAACATTTTAAAAAAGATTTCTCCGAATGCTGTGTTAAAAAGCAGACAATAAGAAGGCAAGTGTAGATGCAGGCCAACTAGTCCAGTGGCTATTGCAATAATCTAAGTATGAGCTAGGGGCAGCCTAAAACAAGGCAGTAGTGAGGGGATAATGAGGAGTTGTCAGGCTTAGGATATATTTCAAAGAGATCCTATAATCCTCAAAAATTTTTAGTTTTCATTCATTAAGTCCTTTAAGGTATATGAGGCCTGTCCCAAAAGCATTAAGTCAATGTCAATATACTTAAAACAGTTTGCATAGCTGATACTTTTGGGACAGACCTCGTATATACACTATTTTGGTCCTCTTAGACTCTAACCCAGACCCTCTTGATCTAAGACTAGAGAAATACATATCATATGCAGGCCTTAGGATCAGAAATGCCAAAATCTCCAAAGAATGGTATTTTCTACCATTACCAGCTAACTCCAGGAAACATGTGAGACATGCCAGCTGCTTACAGAGAACCAACAAGAAACGTACTGCTTAACCAAGTCTGGAGACTGAGGTATATGGAGAGCAGAGAGGCTCAAGAGAAGAAAGTTCAAGGATAATCTGCATACAGGCTCTACTGGTACCACAAAGCACACAAAGGAGTGTGGAATCAGAAGGCCAGCAAGAAGATGGAGCCAAATGAGGAATATGGGCTGATGGAACCTCTACTTGAAGTAAGGGCCTGATGCTGAGTGGAACCTCATTAGAACACAGAGGTGAAGATGCAACGATCATTTCTTATGAGTAGGAAAGGCAAATGTACTATAAATAGGGAGTTCAGAACCCACAGAAACAGACTCCTTACTTCCTGTGTAACTTTTGAGAAAGCTACTTACTCTCTCTAAGCCTGTTTTCCCCTCAAAATGAGGGCTAACTTTCTCCCTCATTTGAGTGTGAGAAGGACTAAATGAGACCTGTTTGCAGAAGTCATAAACTGCATTTGTATGTCTTTTAATGGCCCACAAAACATTTTATAAATTGAACCTGTTTAAAAATTTAAAAAACATTTTTACAAAAAGAAGTCCAGCTTTTCAGGTTATCTGTTAAAAATATTTAAAAATCTAGGAGCAGTGAGCTTCAATGACAACTTTAGAATTTTACACAGGAGAGACTTAATGGGTAGCAATTTGATTAGAAGGAAGGGTAGTGACTAAAGGACTTGTCATGAAGTTATGGTTGCATAGCAAACACATTGTTTTTAGGTAGATTGTTTATTACAAATTAATTTTTAAAATGCAATGTTTTATAAAGATCTTTTGATTCACATTTCAGTTAAAATTAAGAAAATAATCAATTGTCCATATCAAAGAATATTACATATGTTGTAATTTGGGGAAGCCTGGAGGTGGGGGAGTTGGGTTAAGATAATTAGGGCCTCAAGATCCTACTCCTCTGGCACCACTCCTGGGTTCACACATCTACTTGGTGGCAATCTGTCAGAGCTGAGCAGTAGCTGCCCCTCCTAAAGTGGCATGTGCTCTCTAGTTTGCCACAGCCCCCTCCACTTACAGATTTATGTATGGGCATTTATACAGCCCACATTTCTCAGTTATGATATCCTGGCCCTTCAGAGGCACAGAGCCTGTGATTCCTCATGCACACAAAAGCACTCTGTAAGATTTAAAACACAACTAGGGTGTTGTTAGCTATGATGATTATTGTAAGAAGGGTAAGATAAGGATCTAATTGTAGGAGAAAAAGCTTCTTGATCAAAGGTGACTCTTCTGTGTTCTCACAGGTCATTTGTGTACTCTTATTAGTCTTACCATGTGTCTACCTCCCCTATCAAACTATACCCCTCTGAATAGAAGGTCTCAGTTACTCACCCATAAACACAGTATATGAGAATGTTGTACTGAACTAGAACTCTGGTGTTCAAAATACTTGAGGCAGGCATCACCAGCATATTACTCTGAACACTGTCCTACATCCAGCTAATAGCTAAAGTCTGATTTAAGACAAAGTTTAAAGGCAGTAAGAAGCAAAAACAAAACAAACCCAAAGAGGCAACTTTTGGCTCTATATCAATTTATTATTTCAGACTCCAAACAAGCAGCTCTTCTCTCAGGGAGGTCTAAGAAGGCTCCCTAAAAGTCTTTCCTTACCATGGGGAATGCAGCAATGATTAGAGCCTCAGCTTAATAGTTCTTTGAAGAGCCAAGGGACCAGCTGTCACTAGGTATATTTAGCTCTATGAGCTCAGAAAAGTGATCTTCCTGGTGATGGCACAAAGCATGCAATCCCATCCCGAGTGTTAAGCAGTAATAAAATGTGGGTGAGAGCAGAGAATAGGGGAGACACCTCTCTAGAATCCCCACAAACTAAGCCTAGCCAGCTCCATTACTGAACAGAATTCACGGTTGTAAAAGCCAGGAGAGGAGCAGCATATCTTTGGGAGCAGGGATCTGAGCAGGTCTCTTGGGTTCTTTCTTAGAACCAACTCTTCTTCCCTCTCCTTTCTCACCTTGTTCCCCACTACTCATTCACCATAAATCCCAAACCAAACCACACCACCCCGATTCCACTTCCCCACATACACAATATTTAGAGCCCATAGCACCCATGCCCAAGACCTGAGAAGCTTTCTGATTCATATTCACCTCTTGAACATCTAGCACATGTAGCAAAGACCCACATTTTAGCTACAACAGCTCTCAATGCCATCTATAGAGAGTGCTCAGACATGGATGTCTCAGAGGTGAATCTGTCTCCAGTGAGATCAGAAGCTATAGCCTGAGGGCAGGGAAATATCAGTTGTTTCTCACTCATCTTGATACATCTAGTCTCATTTCTACTCATCCATCACAAGAATGACCTTTGTAAAGCACCAATCTATACCAAAGCAACTATTTAAAAATCTCTGAAGCCCTGGCTGGTAGCACAGTGGTTAAGGCGCCGGCCTGCGAACCCAAAGGTTACAGGTTCGATTTCCCAGCCAGGGCACATAACCAGGTTGCAAGCCAGGTCTCCAGCCAGGTCCGTGGCTGGTCGCAGCTGAAAGGCAACCAACCATACATTGATGTCTCTCTCCTTCTTTGCCTCTCCTCCTTCCCCTCTCTCTGGAAATAATAAAATCTTTTTAAAAATTTAAATAAATAAATAAATAAATAAATAAATAAATAAATAAATAAATATCTCATGGATCCCCATTACCTACGGGATAAAGCCTTAGCATCTTGGCTTTGCATTCAAGGTCTTTTACAATCTGGCCCATAAACTAATTTCCCAGCCAGCTTCCTGGCCACTATCCCTCCCTACGAGATACCTGCACTCCAGACTAGAGGCCAGGAAACTATGGCAATGAGCCATATCATATTTATCTTTGTAAATAAAGTTTTATTAGAATTCAGCAACATTCATTCATACTGTTTAGAGCTGCTTTTGTGCTACAAAGGCAGAGTTGAGTTGTGACAGACTGTATAGCCAGCAAAGCCTCAATTAGGGACTGTCTGGCTCTTAAAAGAAATAGTTTGCCAACATTTATTCTAGACATATCAAGCCACTTCAGCGTCTTAGACAAAATAATGCTCATTTATATCTCTAAACCTTTATACAAGGTGCTCCATTTAAAATGTTTTCTCCATCTCTTTATTCTACTTAAGACAAAGTCACTGCCTCTGTGAAGTTTTCCAGACCTCTCCCAGTCAAGTGAACTGAGCTTCCTATTTGCTCTCTCATGTCTCAGGGTATACAGCTATGACAATACTTGGCCCATCATACTGTAACTGCTATTTAATTACACCCTTCTTATTTTCCCTAGCAACTTAAATATCGAAAGTATTTTATCATTTATCTCTTTACCTAGCATCTTGCATATTCTTTGGGACACCCAAATGAATAGTTAGTTTAGCTCCATAAACTTACCTCCAAGCACAGGGCCTGGCACACAGCAAAATATGTGGTTATTAAATAACTAAATAAATGTCTCTCACTTGAGTTTGCCCTACAACATCCAGCAGAGTGCTTAGCTGAGAACAGCTAGTCAATGCACATTCATTCTGTTACCACACAAAAGAAAAAACAAGTATCTGGCCTAGATATTTAACTAGGAGTCAGAGGGTTACACTGGCTTGGATTCAGCATAACATGATGGTTCAGACTTTGATTCTAAAGCCAGACTACCTGGGTTTGAATGCTGGTTCCACCAGTTAATTTTAATATATCATGCACATCATTTGTAAAGTAGATATAACAGTATGTAATATAAAACTTCATTAATACCCTCCTGTTGAGGGAATTATTAATGAGTTAATTTACAAAAAGAACTTAGAATAGTACCTGGCACAAAATAATCTCTCCTGTGTGTAAATTACATTTTCCTAAATATTAATAGATTTAATATATAATTAGAGGAATATAAAAATATTAAAAAATGTGTAATCCTGGAACCCACTATCACAGTGATACTGCTCTCTCATATGTAAAGGAGACAGACCTATAGAGAAGGGAGAAGATAGATATTTCCTACGTGTTCAATACATAAACGCCATGTGCCAAGAGATCAGCAATACAGATAATTAAGATAAGGCACTATAACACTTCTTGGCCTTTTGGCTAAGACCAAAGGAAAACAAGGCACTGTAACCTACTGACCCCCAAGGTCCTTCCTGTCCTACTCTCTGATTCTTACTTTGAAAGCTTTAACTCCATTTAAAATAGTAATTTCACTACCTTATGTAAGACCCACTATGGGCTGGCCCCTATCTGCGTTCTTTGCCACATCAACTACCATTTCCTCTCCTCCCTGATAATTACTTGAAATTGGCTAAAACTAGGAGGTTTTTCAACAGTCTTATGTCTTTGCACATGCTTTTCCCTCACCTAAAACAATCACCTTTTTCTCCTGATCACTGCCAGTCATCTTTTCAGACCCAGATTACGTCAGCAACTCTGTACATGGATAAAACTAACTTAGGTCTTCCTCTTCTGTGGCTCCATTACAGTATTCATTATCCTACTATAGTATCCTTATCTGTTCACATGGCTCTTTCCACCACCAAAGGAACTTCTTCCAAAGCAGCAATGTCACCATTCCTATTATCCCTATATATTCCATACTCAACACATACACATGGACAGAGGATCCCTCTAAGGTTGGTAATAACAGCTCAGTCCTTGTCATGGTATCATCCTTCATGTCCTCAGACTATGACACTGGGTGCATGATATAGGTCAAATCCTAAAGCATCATCTGAGGTTGCTTGCAGCTTGCCAGGTACCTGGTCAGAATGGCCAAGACTGGGAAACTTTGACATCTCCAGCCTTACAAACTTTCATAACCAAAGTACCCCCACCTAGCCAAGGACTACTGGCTGAGGAACCCTTGCCTTATGAAAAAGAAGCAGGAGGCTGGCAAGAAGGGTGTGAACATGGAACCCGGTGGGGTGGGGTGGGGAGTGGAGCATGATGGGAAGAGGCAAAAGGATAGAGGGTGAAGGGAGCGGAGGCCACACAGGTCCAGGCGCCTTCTACCTGCCCCACCACTTGCACTTACCTACTAAGATGCCCAGCCAGAGGCATTAAGCTTATTGGCCACCTATCCCAGCCCACCTACAGATCCTGTCTTGCCTCTGGCCAAGACCTCATTAAAATTCTGTCTCAAATGGAAAATGCCATGGAAACCATGATTTTCTCGTTTCACATATTTGCTAAGGCTAAAGATACTTAACAAACAAAGGAGGACCTGAGAGTACTCATAGAAAATAAGTTCCTTAGTTTTTTTAGAAAATCAAATATATCCTCTGGCCCTGGCCAGGTGGCTCAGTTGGTTGGATCAGCGTCCCATGTACCTAAAAAGTTGCAACTTTGATCCCTGCTCGGGGCCAGAGCACAGGAGGGAGCCAGTAGATGTTTCTCTCTCATGTTGACCTTCCTCGCTCTTTCTTTTTCTTTTTCTGTCTCTGTCTCTGTCTCTGTCTCTCTCCCTCTCCCTCTAAAATCAAAAAACATCTTCTCTGGTGTTCTCTGGTGAGGATAAAAAAAAGTCCTCTGGCTGTGGACAAAATAATGAAGGACCTGGATCAGTGCCACAATGGCAGAGTTGGTTTCCAGAGCTTCTTTTCACTAAATGCTGGCTCACCATCATGTGTAGTGTCTATTTTGTAGTATACATGAAGCAGAAGGGAAAGAAGCAGGCATCACTGAGCAATTGTTGCTTCCCTGATAAAGAGTTTTCTGAATGGGTCACTTAAGGAATCTCTCTTCCCCATAGCTTCTCCCTGTATAACAATTTCACAAACAGACTGGAACCCTTAGAAAATATACAAATAAAATTCTACCCTCATATGACAAGAGAAAGAAAAGCCTATTAAAGCCAGATAAGCTTTTGATTTTTATATTGCTTGCATCTTCTTGCCCTCCATAATCAAACTTTTTTATTAGTTCCTTAAAAAAGATACATAGAAATAGATCACTATTTCGAAATATTTCCAGAAAGAAAAGAGATTATCTTCTTAATTGAGGTCAATACTGATACATTTACATAGAATAATTACAAAGCACTAGACAGAATGAATTTTGTTTTAAAAGAAAATGATAAGTTGAAGTGGGTTTCTGGCGTGACAT
The DNA here is from genome assembly GCA_004026585.1 of Noctilio leporinus. Taxonomy (NCBI): domain Eukaryota; kingdom Metazoa; phylum Chordata; class Mammalia; order Chiroptera; family Noctilionidae; genus Noctilio; species Noctilio leporinus. Next base: position 30,279 of record PVIW01007623.1, read on the forward strand.
GGGTCCACTCTCCATAGGACACTTCACATATTAATTGCTCTGTAAATGCTGAATGAATCCAAAGACACAGAGATCAAACCGACATATTGAGAGCACCTAAGTAAGATAGAAAAATATACAAAGAACAGTCAATCCTTGAAAGAATGGCTGTTCTACGTGAAGGGGAGTGCTATGGCTCAATCCCAAAAACAATGTCCAGAAACTCTTTCCAACCCTCCCAATCCCACATTGTCTGAGCCCTCAGTGTTTCACTCTCCACTAACTATGGAGCTTGCTCACAACCCAGAGATAACAGAAAACTTGTGAAGTGACATATAGGAAAAAGAATCTCACAGATACAGATTTGAATATCATCACTACCACACACTTGCTATGTCACCTGGAACATGTAAAATGCTAACTACTTCACAGTAACAATGTAAAGAAAATGAGATCATTTAAGGCACAGCTCTTCACAATGCCTATATGTAGGAGGTGCTTCCAGCTTGATCATTCTGAACCTGCATGGATCCCTGGGCAAGAGGGCTCACCCTGTGAAGTATCCTAAATGAACCAAGACTCAGCCTCTGAGTCCCAGCAGCTTCTAATCTTAGCTCTGCATCCTCAAAATTCCAGGTGGCTAGATGAAAGAAGGCACAGTTCACACCTAGTAAGAGCCACACTACTGGGGTGCATGCCTACCTGACCTACACCTGGGAGGGCCTGGTGCTGCTGGGCACTGAGGGGAAATGAGGAGAAACTGGATAATACGACTATTGAAACTTCATGGCATTATGGTTCACAAAGTAGCCTTTACATCCATTTTCTTATTTGAGCCTCGTATCAGCTATTGAAGGTATTTGTTACCAGTTCACTATCATACAGATGAAGAAATTATTCTCTAGATGCCTCCCTACATGATGTCCCCCAAACTTATATTTTTGCCTACTGCCTTTACTCATGAATTGCTTTCCGGGAAAACTCCTCCTCCTTCCTTCATCAGTAACCCTCTGCTCATCTTTACAAACCAAGTTCCAGTTTTACCTGTTCTGCCAGCCTACTCCTGACATATCTTCATCAGGGTTAGACCCATCTCTATTTACAGTTCTAGCTCATTATCTTTAGGATAAAATCCAAGTTTTAATGCCTGCCTTTCCAGCCTCATCTCCAGCCTGTCTCCCATGCTCCACTGTTACATTCTTTGTTCAAGTTAAAAGAACCGTGTACTCACAGATCCCTAAGGACATCACATACATTCTTCCATTTGGCTTACACTTTTTTCCCTGTCCTAGGTAACTCCTATTCATCTCCCAAAACTCATCTCAGGCATCACATCTTCTGCTAGTCTTTCCTGGCATCCTAGGACAGGTTAAATGTCCTTTTCTATATTTACAGAGCATGCAGTGCTAAACATAAATGTTTTTCTGCTTCATTAATATGTATCTTCCTTATTAGTCTTTGTATATCCAGTAACCAGCACAGTGCAGACTCAAGGTATGTTTGGAGAAAGAACAGAGGGAGAACATGAGAACAAATAAGAAGTGTCAATGATCCTCAAGTGAATCAGACTTTGCATTGTAAACCAATTGTTTCTAAAGCTGATACAGACACTCACACAGGGACTTGCATAAATATACGTACAAGCAAACAAAAACAAACAACAGTTAGGTATGAAGGCAAGCAGGGCCCTCAGAGTCAGCCACTGATTCCTCCTTAGGCAGGAAGAGTCAGAAGCTTAACACCTGAAGCAGGGCTTCTCTCTCTTTGCTGGCTTGACCATTTCTGTCTGCTAGATGACCACTGTGTTCGACCTGCTACTTTGTAGGGTCCATATCCTGCCTAGACCAACAGCATCTTTTAGTTCCTGATTACACATCTGGCTCTGCTCTTAACTCTAGGTCCTGCATATTGTACTGTAGTCTAATCTTTTGCTCTTAACCTTCTCCTTAATCCTCAATCTGGTTTATGGGCTTCTCTCAGTTGCTATTCCTTAGCTCAGTCTTCCTCCCATTTTTATCATACATGGACATCTCTAAATATAGAAAACCACATGCAAACACCAAAAGGCACAAACTGATGTATACACAAATACAAAGACACAGAAATACATATAGACATATGCTGGCACACATAGAGAAAAACATTACAAGTATCACTAATATCTGTCATCAACAGGATTGCTATCCAGAACAGACCCACCAACAAAATGGGGAGGAAGTGAAATAGCAGTCTGTGTAGTAAGAAAGAATTTTCCTGTCTGTCAAAGCAAATCACCGTCTGGGTTTTCTAGAAACATGAGAGGTACCATCTGGGGGAGCTGCTGTTTCCTCCTGGAGCGGGCTAAGGGACAGATTACAAACTATGCCCATACTCCCCCTGTTCAGCAACTGGTATCCTTCCCCGAGTGCTGTGTCTTCTGCTACACAACACATGTTAGATTACCTCTAGCTGTCAGTATGCTAACCAGGAATCTCTGCTTCCAAAAGCATGGTACTTCGATGGTACTTGGAAGACTTCTACCCATCTCCCAATTAGGAGTAGGAAAAATAGGGATAGAAATCAACATGGTTTTCAAAGTGGTTTCTATAGAACCCTAGGGATTCTTATGGATTGGGCTACAAAAAGGGAAGCGGGAAATGACCAATGTAGTGATGCTTTTTTTAAAAGCTTTTATTGAGATATAATTCACATATCAATTTAGTGTGTAACTCAAAGGTTTTCAGCATATTCACAGCGGTTGCAACCATCACAAGTTAATGTTGTCATTGGCTTCATGCAGATTTGAGTTGCAACACCCCCCCTTCCAATAAAAAAAGATAACTATGCGCTAATTCAGTCTCAGTTTCTTTATCAGTTATATGGAAAAATTAATATCTACCCCACAGGTTTTTGTAAAGAGAGAGTGTAAGTAAAAGCACTCAGCATATTGTAGCAGTGGTAGAAGGAGAAGTTATACTACCACCATGAACTAAGTCATAGGCTGGGCACTCTCTATACAGAATTTCATTTCATCTTTGCCATAATCCTTTAAGGTGGAGATTATTATCCCCATTTGACAGTAAGGAAACAAAAGCTCAGAGAGCTTAAGAAATTTCCCAAGGCCATATTAGTTATAATTGGTGAAAGGACACATAAGCCCTCATCTTTCTTGCTCCAAAGCCTGTGCAAACTTTTGCTCAGTACGACAGCCTTTCAGCACTCTCAGTGTCTTCCTTTTCTCTTTTCTTCACCTGTGCACATCTAGTATGTGTCTTCCTCTAGATCTTTCCTTAATTATTTTAACTACAGCAACTTTATCTCCATCCAGGTTCTGTGTGCAATAGGGAAGAGGGTCACAGATGAGATCAGTCATGCACAACATACACTAACTTGTCTGGAGCCCAGACCCTAGCAACTCCTATGAAAGCCCACCACTGACTCAGCCACTGACCTTGCCAGGAACTCACAAGTCCAAAACACCCTATTCCTCCATTATCACTGACCAGCCAACTGTGCACTGTTGTTCTGTCCAAAAAATTTAAGAGGCATACAGAAATAAGATAGAATCTTTACTTTAAAATTCAAAATTTAAAAGCTTACCTCATTACCTCTATGTCTAAGATTCTGTACTAAGCACAGTGGGAGAAACAGTGATGACTAAGTCCCAGCTCCTTCCCCTTGGAGGCACTTGCAATCTAGTAGGACATACAAAGATAGATCCAGCTAATTACCATATAGAGCAGAGCAACATGCCAAATGAGAGATTCATGCCAAGTACTCTGGAACATGAGAGAGGAAGGATCACTTCCCACTATGGGGAAACAAACAAGATTTCTTGGAGGAAACAACATTTAATCTAGGCCAATAATACTCAACCAGGAGCCATTCTGTCCCCCAGGGCAACTGACAATTGGCAATAGAGACATTCTTGGTTGTTACAACTAGGGATTGGGGTAAGATAGAGATCTTTTACTGGCATCCAGTGTGTAGAGGCCAGGGCTGCCGCTAAACATCCTACAATGCATAGGACAGCTCCCCACAGCAAAGAATTATCTGGCCCAAAATGTCAACAATGCTGAGGTTAAGAAACCCTGACCTAGGCCTTGGTGGACAAGTGGAATTTTTACAGGCAATGACAGGCAGAGCGATGCCAGGATGAGGAATTATCTGGAGTAAAGGCACAGTGACGAGACATGAAAAGCATGTGAGATGGCTATAACAAAGAGTAAGGGACTGTAGTATAATGTGAACTAGATAGGAGAGCTCAAGTCAGATCTGAAAGCAATAAAGGGAAGGTTCAAGTTTATATTAACTTAGTGAGCACAAGCAAGCCACTTACAGTTTCATTGTATCTAAAACAAAGTTAATAACACCTAACTCAGAGTGGTTGAGGATTAAATGAAACTGTCTATGCAATAAGCTGGCACAGGGCTTGGCACATGGTAGGGATGCACCTATTCCACCCCATTCCTTTAACAAGGTATGAATAATTATCAGAGTTGTACTTTTTACAAATACCTGTATTAGTGCAAAAAGACAAACTTATGAGCAAGATAAAAATAATCAAAATCATTAGGATATGAAGCAAGATGTTCTTTTTTAAAAATATTTTATTTATTATTTTTATAGAGAAGGGAAAGGAGAGAGGCAGAGAGGGAGAGAGACATCAATGTATGGTTGCCTTTCACCTGCCTCCAGCTACAGAGCTGGCTGGAGACCTGGCTTGCAACCTGGTTATGTGCCCTGGCTGGAGAATCGAACCAGCAACCTTCAGGTTCGCAGGCCGGCGCCTTATCCATTATGCCACCAGCCAGGGTCTAAGATGTTCTAATTAAGAGCTAAATTAAGTGATGTAGACTGTGTGCTATAAGAGTTAGTACTGAGATGAGAAAGGTCAACATGGGTAGGAATGCCAGGGAAGGTTCATGAAAAGTGAGGCTGGAGCATTCTAGAGGACTCCTAAGCTGATACAGACAGGGCCAGGGCTTGGAGGGAGGAGTATGAGAAGGTAATTCCTGGTAAGGAGAACTACCCGAGTAAAGGAAGAAAGAGATGACTGGGATAAACATGGACTGACTATGAGACAAGAGCCAGAGAGAGCAGTAGGAGGTATTTCTAGAGCAGTGATTTTCAACCTTTCTCATCTCATGGCACACATAAGCAAATCACTAAAGTTCTGCGGCAGACAAAAAGTATATTTTTTGCTAATCTGACATAAAATAGGTATAATTTTGATTCATTCACAACAGAAGGTTATTGTTGTGTTGGCTGTTACTTATTTATTTTTTATTTGATAATCTAAGGGAAAGGATGTTTGTGCCCCTGACTAAATAGGTATTGCATATTTTTAAAAATTGTTGCTTTTTTTCCCCTGTGGCTGCTTAAAGATCAGCCATCATCATGAATGACAGAGTAACTATCTGGACCAGGAAGCTCATGACTGACAGACTACTCCAGTGGAAATAAATGGTCATTAATGTCCTTTATCCTGAGAAGATAACAGTATCCAAGACTGAAACTTGGGGAAAACTAGCCAAAATGTACAGGACATCAGATTTCATCTTTATGTTCAGATTTAGAATCCATTTTGGTGGTGACAAGACAACGGGTTTTGGCATGATTTATGATTCCTTGGATTATGCAAAGAACAATGAACCCAAACATAGACTTGCAAGACATGGCCTATATGAGAAGAAAAAGATCTCAAGAAAAAAAAGAGAAAGGAATGCAAGAACAGAATGAACAAAATCAGGGGGACTGCAAAAGTCACTACTGGTGCTGGCAAAAGGAAGAAGTAAAGAATCTTCAGTGACTTCATCGGTGGTGATTAATGCAGATTTTCATGAGAGGGTTAATAAACTAAGAACGTTTATGTAAAAAAGGAATTACTGCAGCACACCAGTTGAAAATCTCTGGTTAAGAGAGCTTTAAGAAAAGGACTAAGATCAGATTTGAAGGGATGGTGTGCTAAGCACCGGAAATCAGACAGAACAAGAAAAGGAAATCATGCAGACAACATGAAACCAAAATGTAGTCTAGGAAGCTCATTGGCAACACGTACAAACTAGAGGCAACGGAACACTTAGAGGTATCTGCAGTTATCTGGATATAAGGAAATAAGGCCTAAAGCCTAAGGAGAAAGCAATTATTATTAGTCATGATAATAACTTTTGAGTACAACTCAGCTACTTAATTTCATCCAAATTAGCCTATACTGGCCACCGCAGAGGGTTCTCTCTCCCTCCCTATATGCTTCTTTACATCAAGTCCAAGTCCTACGGGCCCTTTGGATGTTGCAAGTGGAACTGCCAGCTGCTCCCCTCAGGGTTTAGTTCCTCAGCCCTGATTTCACCTGGTGCCACATTGGATTCTTCCTCAATTCTCACAGTCTCCCAGAACCTAACATGTTCCTTTGTGGAACAATTGGGAAAAAAAAAAAAGGGGGGGGGGGTGTAAAAAACAAGTAGATCTGATAACCGCACTTTAAAATGGCTTTGTTGTTCAAAATCCTCTAGTTTTCCAGATGGTCACCTAGATTGTTTGTGAAGTGCACAGGTATGTAGGCAGGAGGCTGGGTAAGGCACCAGAGAACTTGCAGTCTTCTTTGTGGCTCTAGCTTTGTCCCTTACTCCTTAATATCAGCCTCTTGGGCAAAGATAAAACTATCCCTGCAGCAAGCTGGCCTTAGTCAAGTCAGCCAAGCTGCTGGGGGTGGCTCCTATGGCTGAATGCTGGCATGCCATGGGAGGATGAGAAAGTTGATATGGAATTTTTGCTATACAGGCCAGCTCTCACTATCTGTACCATCAGGCTGAGGGTGGAAAAAACAGAGATTTAATACCTACATGTGCCAGGCATTGTACTTGGGGCTTTGCATACATTAAATTCTTACAACAGATAACCCTGCAAGGAGTTACCCTCCTCAAATAGCTGAATAAAATAAGGCTGAGAAAGGTGAAGTTACATGCTTACTTGTCACAATGCCAGGTAAGGAGCAAAGTCAAGTTTTGAAGACAGGCCCACCTGCATCAAAATGTATGCTCTTTCTAATGATAACAATAACAATCACAGCAATAATAACAAAAACTAACTTACTGAACCTTTTCTATGTGCCAGACATTGTAGCAAGTGCTTTATTTACATGCATTATATCATTTAATCTTTACAACAGCTTCATGAGGTATCTAGTATTCATACTCCTAATGAAAAAACTGAGGCTTAATGAGAAATAAGTAACTTCTCCAAGTTTTCAGAGCTGGTAAAGGCAGAGCCAGGTTTAAACCTAGATCTGCATGACTCTAGAACACAAACTCTTAACTTAGTGCAATCTTTCTACACAAGACAGCACAGACACTAACAGAGGCACAAGTAGATTTTGCCACTTCCTGGGCTCATAGTATTCATCCCCACCACACAAAAAGTGTGACCACACCCTTGCTCAAGACTTCCATCTCAGCCTGAATCCATACATTTACAGTGATAGCAAGTCAACCATTCCACATAGTGATTATGCACATATTTTGTATCTGGCTCTGCTGGGCATTAGAGAAACAAACACAAATAAACCAGATAAGGTCAGTCCCTGCCCTGAAAAGTCTCACAATTTGGTGAGAGAAACACTATAGTTGAACAAATATTAAAATACAACTGTCAGAATGCAGGCAGCTTTCCTGAAAATATAGAGGAAAGAGAAAGGATGGGGAAACTAGTGTACACTGAGCTTAAATTGTACATCAGGCACAATGCTGAGAGTTTTGTGGGGTTTTTTGGAATAATATATGATGAAATTAACTTTTGCAGGGAGGGGATGGAGTTCTATGAATCTTAATACATATTTAGATTTGTGTAACTGCACCCATAATCCAGACACATGAAAATTCTATTACCCCCAAAAATTCCCTCATGCTGTCCCTTTGTAATCAAACCCTCCTCACACTCCTAACTCTTGGTAACCACTGATCAAGGTTCCATCCCTATTGCCTTCCTCAAAATGTCATATAGATGAAATCGTACAGATGTAACTTGAGAATGGTTTACTTCACTCAACATATCATGCCTTTGAAATGCACCTGTTGTGTACATCAATTACTCCTTTTTATTGAGTAAGTGTTGCATAGTTTTTTTATCCATTCATATACTGAATGATATTTGATTTGTGTCCACTTTTAGCAATTATGATTAAAGCTACTATAATCATCTGTGTGCAGATTTTAGCAAGAATATAAATTGTCATTTACCTATAAGGGTAAATAACTAGAGGTAGAATTGCTAGGCTGCAAAGTAAGTTATGTTTAACCTTATTAAAAAACTATAAGCAAGAGTTCTAGTGGTTCTTCTTCCTTGTCTAGCACTTGGTATTTTCCATTTTTTAATTTTAGCCATTTTTTTAGGTATGTAGTGTTACCTCATTGTGGTTTTAATTTGTACTTTCTTTTTTTTCTCATGTATCAGTACTTTTAATATTATATACATACAATTATAGCAAAAAGATGACTATAAACAGGATGTAGCCCCTCCATTTCCATGATCAGCACATGCCATTACAGTAAACCAAGTTCATATTCCACCATCAAGTGTGGCTCTCCCATTAGTTCACTTTGTGATGGGTCATTAAGAATATATTTAAATCCAATAGTCTCATCATTACCCCTCAAAATATCCAGTGAAAGATCTGAAGAAATGGAAGACGCTGAACCTGTTGCACTGCCTTAAATTCCATTTGCAATTTTAGTGAAGCAAATAGACCTGATATTTCTCAGTGTGGAAGAATTCATTTTATGTTGGTTGAGCTAGAATTTTTTTCTGATAATTCAAGAGGGATGACTAGGCAAAAGTCCATTTTTCACATAGGCAAAACCTTTCCAAAGAAGATCATGACTATCAAAAGGTCTACTTGCTGAAAGTTCAGTAACTGGAATACTGTCCTTTAGCTGAGATCCAAGTCCTCTGGTATTCATTTTCAACTTGTTCTGTGAACAACCTCTCAACACCATTACCGTCAGCCAGCCCTCTGTACTTTCTTAATGGTTAATAATATGAGCATCTTTTCATATGCTTATTTGCCATCCCTATGATTTCTTTGATGAAGTGTCCATTCAAAAATTTTCCCATTTTAATACTGAGTTGCTTGTTTTCTATTGTTGAGTTTTAAGAGTTCTTTATTTGTGCTGGGAATTTTTAACAGCACTTACACTTTTCTCACTTAATTTTTAACAACAATCCTGCAAGAATAGGTATCATTAAACATTAACCACCATTTTACCCTAACAAAATTAAAAGGGAAGTCATTAAGCTACTATAATCTGATCACAGTTCTGCCTCATTTCAAAGTTTACTCATTACTTAGTTACCTGTGACACACAGACCATTAGAATGCAAACTCTATAAAAGTAAAGATCTTTTCAGTTTGTTTACTACAGAATCCACAGCCCTACAAAGAGTACCTAACATCATAGGTATGATGAATTGAATACATCATAGGTGTTCAATTAGAATTTGTTTAATGGTGAATAAATGCCCTTAATATTTTCAAGTAGGCTCCAGAAAAGAAAATGAAAATAACACTACTCACAAACAACCTGGTTCAATCAAAGGACAGCAGTTTTAGGCAGGACCTTGTCTGTCCACCTCAGACTGTCAGAATAACCTGATAGTACCATCCACAAAAGCAAATTCTTTACCCATGGGCAGTGTCCATATCAGAGCTCTGAATAGAACGTGCTTCTAGGTTGGTAGAACTTTCTGCTCGCTTGGCAAGAAGGGTACCACCATCAATTGTGGCATCTTGCTCATCTGAAGCTCCCACAATCTACAGCCTCTGTTATTTAGGACAAAAGCAAGCAAAGATAGCACTTGAGCAGCCAAACTAGCTTCCCCATACATGAAAGATTTTGTATTTTCTATAAAATGCCTACTGAGTCTCAGATTACCGTTAGTCTAAGTTTATAGCTCAAAACAGAGTAGATACAGCAATTAGAATGAATCAAAGAAAAAAAAGAAAACCATAAGAAAAAATTATAACCTTACACATAGGAATGTAGGCTCTGGGGTAAATAGCATAAGAGGTCCTGAGGACATGCTTTGAATTATCCATAGAAAGTTAACATTCTGCTCACAATAACCTCTAAGAAGAAAGACTTACTGCAAAAACAGCCAAAATTTTTATAGATTTAATACTAAGGTTATAGTTCAAATTATCTGAAAAACTTACTGATACGAGACTAAATGAGGGCTCAGTGTCCATTATCCAATAGTCTAAAGCGCTGAGCTGTCCACCAACTTTCTAGTTAGATCCTGAACTCCACGGTTATCTCATATATGGTTAGGCAAACTCAAGCATACATTTTGCTAACATTTTCACTTTCATAGACAGTAGCTTATCATGAAAACCCAGACCAGCAGGATACTCTCACCACCACCAGCCTGAAATTGCAGCAAGAACATGTGAAGCCAAGGCAGGCAGAAGCTATGCTGAAAAAGAACAGCTCACCACTGGCATAGAGCAGGGTGACAGCTTTTGTGTTATTTTAGAACAGTTTGTGCTGATGAGCTTTTTGTTGTGGTAGCATTCCTCTAAAAAGAACATTTTCTTCCTCCTTTCATTTACAGAGCAATTCATCAGAAAGTGAAAAAAGAAGGAAGGGTGATGACAGGGATATCCAGGAATTGGTGGGTCTTGGATCATATCACCTTCTTAACTGTTATGCCCAGTCCTATGGTCAAGCCCAAGGAAGGAGATCAGGATACTTCTAGATCTCATTCTACACCAGAAACATGACTATTTTTAGCAGAGACAAAATGGGTCCTTTGAGAACCAGTGATACTTCTAGGTGTGACCAACAGTTTAAATAGTTTCGTCATGATGGTTGTCCTTGCCCAAGAACCTGCGATTGCCAGATTCAAGAAGTACACAGAGCTCTGCCTGGTTGCCTGGGCCCCACTTTCTTCTCCAGGCTTTTGTCCTGAAGTTTTTTACCACATCACTCTATCCAACCAACCATACCCACCATGCTTCTTACCACCTCCACATCTTTGCTCACACTTCTCCCTACTGCTCAGGCTGCCCCTCCCCTTCCATTCTAAGCACATTCAATTTTTCCTCCAGGAAGTCTACTTCTTTTCCTCTTATAAATTGCATAAACATTATTTAATTCAACCTAATACAAGGATCTCCTCTGCTAACCAGTAAGTAAAATGCTATATTCTACTTGTCTATATTTAGTAATAGCGAGTTAACTACTTACCTACCAAGAAAGTCCTTTTTATGATAAGGTAGTGCTGCTATGCAATTCTTTATTCTAGAAGAATATGCCTATATTTCACTGTGCCTACATTGGTCCTGGCTCTGCCCTTAGAATAGGAGAAACAATACAGCAGTACTTAACACATGAGCTTTGAAATCAGATCTGTGCTCACATCCAGTGTGTACTTGAACCAAATGTTTAACCTTTTCAAGGCTCTAGTCCTTGATAATATATCAATGTTATAAGGCTGTTAAGAAAGTTAAAAGAATAACTATGCAAAGCTTAGCACTGTGCCTAGCATAGCATAAGAATTTAATGATAGCTGGTGCTGTGGTTTTCATTTATGTTAGTCTGATTCCTCCACTTCTAATGTTTTTGAAGACAGGAATTATATTCCCTGAGTATTATCTTTTTCAAGCTAAAGTTTCTTCACTAGACTATAAATTATATGGGGACAAATATATCTGTCCCATTTATTGCCACATCCCCACATCTAGAACAGTGCCTGGCACATACATAAAAAGGCACTTATAAATACTAACAGGTACTGAATGTTTTCCATTTCAGAGTTTCTATGCTCTTCATCATTCAGGTCATTCCTCTCTGTATAGTTTCTCACTGTTCCAAACGCTTCTGACAATGTGAGATTTAAAATTGAACTCAAAACTTGAAGGTGAGCTGAGCAGCATAGAGGAAAGACTAGGATTACCTCCTCCCTTATGATATACACCATACTACTATTAAAGATTTGGCACAACTTGAAAGCTTCACCAAACAGCTGGTTCACGTTGAACTTGAAATCAAATCAACTGAAACCTCTAAATCTTCTCACACATGATGACTTTATACTCTGGGCTCTCTAGAATTGGAGCTGCAGTAATGCCAAAAGTGAAACAATAATAGACCTTTTTCCATTTAGAGATTCCTCTCACTTTTACTATCTGAGCCACTCAACCAACTCCCAGCAAATTCTGAATGATCTTCCTAGGATTTTGCATGTGCAAATTCAGAATGATCTTCCTAGGACTATTTGTTTCTAATAGAGTATAAGCTCCCAGAGGGCAAGATCTGCCTTGCCTTCTCTCCCACATACCAACACAGGGCCAAGCACAGAGTAAGAACTGACTGGTAGCCTCTGTCTACAGCAGAATTACAATAAGGATTCAGGGGAACTATAGAGATCAAATTTGAGGCTCCCTCTCCCTCTCAAACAGCACAGCTCAATCAGTCAGTAGGTGAAAGGGAGCCAACCCAGGCACAGGTGCAGGCATAAGGCCTGCACTTGGACCAGCTGGCTCCTAAATGGTTGCTGAGAATCACCTCCCCTGATAGGGACCAGTTCCTAGAGAACAAGGCAGTATCATAATACCTCTCCACAGTGAACAGCCCATCTAGACAGCTTTTAAGGACCGTTCACACAGGAAGAGAAGAGAGCCACAGCAGGGTGAGAGGGCTCACCTCATCACTTTCTTCCACATCCACATCACCATTGGCATCATCATCCATCAGCTTGTGGATGCTTCGGACTGCATCAAAGCTGAGCTTCTCATCCTCACTGTGGCACAGGGGCTTGTCAATCCGGCAAAACTCTGTATAGGAAAAGCAAGAGACAACATTACCAGAACTGCCACCCAACCTCTGTTACCCACGTTTCAGGGTCCTAAGCTTCTAGCACAAGACTCCTCATGTAGCCACTTAACTGACTATTTGGACAGTGTTAAAATGGTTTCATCTAGCCTTTAACCACCTCCCCAAAAATGTGCTGAGCTCCCCCATTCAGGCAATGCTGCAATGCTTTATTCTTTTTTTTTTTTTTTTTTTTTTTAGAAAGAGGGGAAGAGAGAGAGGCAGAGAGGGAGAGAGACATCAATGTATGGTTGCCTTTCACCAGCCTCCAGCCACAGACCTGACTGGAGAATCGAACCTGTGACCTTAAGGTTCGCAGGCTGGCGCCTTAACCACTGTGCTACCAGCCAGGGCTTATTATCTTAATAGCTTCTTTGTAGCAAAGTCAAGAATAGACTAGGAACACACTGGGATCTAGACAAAGAACATAAATAGGTAACTCAAAAGAAAAAATACATATAAATGAAAAAAAAAAGACAAGTAGCCAGTGAACACAGGAAGAAGTTTAGCCTCACTAGTAATCAGGAAATACATATTCAAATGAAATACTATTTTTAATCAGTCAATAAACAGATGTAAATTAATACAATCTTTCTAGAAACAGGAAAAAGTTCATTCATTCCAATGCCAGGATAATATAGTTTTCCTTCTTCATCTCTTTGTCATTTCTGGGACACATAATGCTAGCCACAGGCTAACCTGGGAAACCCTTCCCACAGACAATTATATTCAGCAAATATCTATCATACATCTCAAGTCCTAAGTTCACTGATAAAACAGTTTAGAAATTGTAGAGTGCAGTTTCCTCTACCCAGTCAATCATGCAGAAGTAAAACCAGCATAAGAGGCTAAGCCACTTTAGCTCTTCTAGGACACTTAATCCTCTCTATCACTTGCTAGTTGCTCAAATCCTTTTCAAAATGGGGAAGGGGTATAAATAAAAAAACATTTAAGTGCCTCAGATGTGATTCAATAAAAATATGTTGAATATTGAAGTTAACTGATGTACCCAAATTCAAAGGCACACAGTGAGAGCCCTGGCCTACTGACTCCCAGCCCAGTACTTCATCTGACTTCCTTTATGCCAAGCTAGTCAGATAACTTCTGGTTGATTTCATCTGCTGGAAGCCACAAATGGTAATAATGGTAAGAAGTACACTGACAGAATGGCTTTATTTTAAGAAAATAAAACAGAATGATACATAGTATGCATACAAAAGAAATATCTCCATATACACTTACACTCCTCAATATCTGTCCTGCCAAGTTGGAGTATGGAATGGTATGAAGGGGTGGTGTGTACTGAGAGAAAGGGTAGAATGTAACCAAAGATTAAGCCATTGTATCTCAACTTCCTCATCAATAAGAGCTCTTGTCACAACTCTTCTGTTCATGGACTCCCATCCTCCCCATACAAAAAAATGCAATAAAGAAATTATGATTAGTTCATAAAGAACATAGCACTGAGGTTAGCACAACCAATACAACAGTATCCCTCCCTGATTCTTGTTTTTTAATTACTCTAAGGCACACATAATTGCCCACCAGAGTTTTTTTATTTCTTTTTAACAGCATATGATGTGTCCATTTAAACATTCATTGAGTGTTATTCATATATTCATATGTCAGGGTCTATAGTCAGCATGGGGCATAAAATGATGAATCAGACCTCATCTTTGCTCTCAAAGAGCTGAATTATAAAAGAGGAGGAGATAGGCAATTAAAACATTATGTACTAGGCCCTGGCTGGTGGCACAGTGGATAAGGCGCCAGCCTGCAAACCCAAAGGTTACTGGTTCAATTCCCCAGCCAGGGCACATAACCAGGTTGCAAGCCAGGTCTCTAGCCAGATCCGTGGTGGGAGGCAGGTGAAAGGCAACCATACATTGATGTCTCTTTCCCTCTCTGCCTCTCTCCCTTCCCCTCTCTCTAAAAATAATTTTTAAATCTTTAAATAAATAAATAAAACACTACGTGCTAAGTACTATAATAGAATCAAGTTCAGCAAACTTTTTCTGAAAAGGGCCAACAGTAAAAAATTAAGGATTTATGGGCTATATATCATCTCTGTTGCAACTATCTAGTTCTATCATTGAGCATAAATGTATGCATAGACAAAATAGAAGTAAATGAGCTTAGTTGTGTTCCAACAAAACTTTATTTACAAACACAGGCAGTGGGCTGGGTTTGGCCCCTGGGCCATAGTTTGCTAACCCCTGTTCTAGAAAACCATTGGTAGCACCCCTGAACCACACTGAACTGACCAGTTTCTGACCCAAACGAAAGAAACCCAATCTTTTCATTAGCCTGCATCCACACACACACATAGGTTTATCTTAAGTAAAACACAACTTCAAATAGGCTTTTTAAAATATAAAAAACAGTTGGCCAAGTTCAAGGGACTATGTGTCTCCAGGGTAGGCAACTGGAATCAGCTAGACCCTTTCCCAAAAGCCTGTGGCCAGTCTAAGAAGTTTAGGCTTCAAACAACAGGCTCTGATTTGTAACTTGATCAAGCAGACAGGTGACCTTTGCTGCTGGCATCATCTGGCACAGAAAAGGATTAAAGGGACTGAAGATGAGAGAGTATAAAATCTTTTTTTTTTTTTTTTTAATATTTTATTTCATTATTTTTAGAAAGAGGGGAAGGGAGAGAGGCAGAGAGGGAGAGAGACATCAAAGTATGGTTGCCTTTCACCTGCCTCCAGCCACAGACCTGACTGACTGGAGACCTGGTTTGCAACCTGGTTATGTGCCCTGGCTGGGGAATCAAACCTGCGACCTTTGGGTTCACAGGCCGACACCTTAACCACTGTGCTACCAGCCAGGGCCAGAGTATAAAATCTTGATATCCCATTTGGCTGCATAGAATCCTGTCCAAAAGTCACAAGTAACTTCTTCAACCAAGTATTTCCTAGGCTGTCTCTCTTTTCTGAGACCTTTTCTATTTTATTTCTTACATTCTAATATGGCAAGGTTTCCCAGAACCATCTGGAAATACCTTAGGCGATCCATCTAAAGAGAAACACATTATTACCACAATGAGAGAGCTCTGGAGTCAGGATACATATGTCAAAATCCCAGCTCATCAGTTACAACCAGATGATACTGGACAAGTTGTTAAGCTTCTCTCAACCTCCAACACCTCATTTGCAAAATGAGGATAATTATTCCTGCTGCATAGGGTTTTTGTAAGAATGAAGTAAGATCACATTTATTAAAACACCTAGCAGAGGGCCTGCATAAAGCTGACATTCAATACATTTGTAGTTTCCTTCTTTCCTCCCAGAGCAGAAAGTGAACAATTCCCATCTTCTGCTAACTTCAGCCACTTTCCCTGTCAGAATAAAGCACAGGAGGTACTATCCAATTAAATTGATGAGTTATGTGTTCTAGGTGAGCTGGCAGTGGCTCTGACTCCCACAAAAGATATCTATCTCTGGCAATATTTATCATACTGTGTTGCAGTTGCCTATTTAACTTGTCTTCCCCATGAGACTATGACTATGTTAAGGGCTTAGGACCATGTCCCAAGCAGCAAGCAAAACCAAGTTCCTGATAGATGCTCAGTAAATGTTTTTTTGAATGAATAACTAAATACTAACTCCACAATTATATCCAGAATTTTCTAGGCAGAAAAGAATTCTAAGTAGAGATTATACCATAAGGCAGGCTTTGTTTTTTGTTTGTTTGTTTTTTTTTTGCCTTAGAACCCTTTTATACACTTTAAAAATTGTTTTTAAGATTTTATTTATTATTTTTAGAGAAAGGGAAGGGAGAGAGGCAGAGAGGGAGAGAGACATCAATTGTTTGGTTGCCTTTCACCTGCCTCCAGCTACAGACCTGGCTGGAGACCTGGCTTGCAACCTGGTTATGTGTCCTGACTGGGAATCCAACCAGTGACCTTTGGGTTCACAGGCTGATGCCTTATCCACTGTGCCACCAGCCAGGGCTTATACTTAAAAGATTTTAAAACCCAAAACTGTTTGATATGTACCATACTGGAAATTAAAACATAACTTCTAATATTTAGCAATTAATTCATTTTAAAACAACAAACCTCTTCTGCGTTAATATATATAATGTTTTTGAAAAATAATTGTTTTCTAGAAGAATATCATGAGAAAGGTAGAACTGTTTTACATTTTTGCGAATCTCTTTAATGTCTGGCTTAAATGAAAAACAGCTGCAGTCTTATTATATGTTTCCTCATTCAGTGTGGAGTTTTGTTGGAAGATCAAAACATAGATATGCAGTTGGAAAAGACAAAAATATTTTAATAACCTTTCCATTAACTGTGGACATTCTTCTCTGATACTATACCAAAACTCAAGTAGTAGGTTTATTAAAGGTTAGTTGCAGTGCATGAATATTTTGTACTGCGTTACATTAAAATCCATTGACCTATCTTATAGTTTGAACAGATTCATGTGTAATTTTATAACATGCTGCATTTGTCATTTAGAAACTGCTAATTCAGTGAGTTAAGCAGTGCTTCCAAATTTGACATTGCGTTTACACAATATCAAAATAATCACAATTATTAATCATATAACTGATTACATCAGAAAAGCTTAAAATCTAGGGAAGCTGTCAAATTCACAGTGGCAGATACAAATTTTCTAAAATTCTAATTTTCAATTAAAAGCTGAAATTTTAGCACTGGTAACAAATACTACCAGTCTGGTATTTTTTCCTTAAAGCAAACTCACTTCATTCATTTTCAAGAAAATGTCTGTCAAATACATGTTACATAGTAAAGTAAAAATAGTGTTCCAAGCCCTGGCTGGTGTGGCTTAGTGGTTAGGTACTGGCCTGCAAACCCAAAGTTCGCTGGTTCGATTCCCCAGCCAGGGCACATAACCAGGTTGCAAGCCAGGTTTCCAGCCAGGTCCATAGCTGGAGGCAGGTGAAAGGCAACCGTACATTGATGCTTCTCCCCCTTTCTTCTTCCCTCCCTGCCCTTCTCTCTGAAAGAAATGAATGAAAAAAAATAGTTCCCTGGGCAAAAAAAAAAGGTAGTTCAGTTTGCAACTCAATTATATAAATGCTTTTACTTCACATAAACATCAAACTTCTACATGCAGAACCACTTTACACATAACTTCCTATTTCATCACACAGAATACTAAAAGAGACATGTATTCAAAATATACAATAAAATTAATACATGCATCAGCAGAAGCTTTTGTAAAAAACTGAGAGGGCCATTAAGTTGAGTAATACAACAATTACTAACAGTTTTGTGCCACTGCTTTGATTCCTGTTAAGATGCCAACAGTTTTGCACCATTAGTGCAAATGTATGTATACACAGTGAAAAAAGAAAATAGCATCTGAGCGTTATTATCAAAATGGCTTTGACTTTCTGGGCCCCCGAAAAGATGTTAGTTACTCCCAATGATCTGACGACCACACTTTGTTAACCACTGGCAGATAAAACCATAGTCCTTTTCCTCATGTCCAAATCTTTTTTCTTTCCCCAAGCAGAGTTAATCATTTACTGTTGAATGGTCCCAAGCACTTTGTACATAACTCTGATACATTAATTCTCATGCTCTAAGTTGTTCACATGCCACATCTAGAAAAGCACAAGAACTAACTCTGACTCACTCTATGCCCCAGGGCCCAGTGTAGCACCACCACCATCTGCCCTGTCAAGCATAAAAGCAGTAAATGCTGGCTGAATGAATGAATGCACAAAAGAATGGATTCATAACAAACCATTTCTTCCCAAAACACAAGAGAATTCTTGAATACAATCCACTAATTCCCACCACCCACCTAATAATGACTCTTCTCTCTCAGCCATTTTCATTTATCATCACTAAACTGTAACTCAACACATACCTGTAGATGCATGCAAAGCAAAGCCATTATAGTTGAGCCTGACAATGGATTGTCTGATGTGAGACCCAAGCCCAAAGGGAAAGAAGTGAGAGAAATAGCAGTCAAGGAAGATGGTACATATTAGGGTAGAGAAGGCACTGTGAAGGTCAGACTGTTCCTCAGGGCTTGGCAGGACCATGACTGGAATCTGGAAATTGCTCAGTGTTATCAACAGGGGCCTCATCTGTGAGATTAGTTTATCCTGCTTCACCTCCTACCCAACCCTAGCCAGGACTGGCAAACTCTGCAATGATTCTATGGGATCAGAATCCACCCTTATTCTAAGAAAGGTCAGCAGGAATGCTAGCTATAGGTAATGCTAGTGCATACCAGCTAAATCTCTGTCCAAGTCATCTCCCTATTTAAAGCCTTCAAAAGCTTCTCATTATTCCTAAGATAAAATTCAATTGCAATTATAAAAAGTGTTATAAATGAAAACTATACGGTAACCAAAAGGCCAAGAGGCCACCTACCACCTTCTGGTGTCATATCCAGCAACTCCTTCAGCTTCATGTGGTCCTTCTCTGATGTGCCTGGTTTCTTTCCTCCTTTGCACATAGCCCAGTGGTTCTCAACTCTGGCTGCATATTAGACTCACATAGGGAGCTCTTAATTTGCTGATGCCTAGGTGCCATCCAAGGCCAATTTAATCAGTAGCTATGTGAATAGGACCTAGGTATGGGTTTGGTTTGGGGGGAATGTTTTTTTGTCTTTTTTCTTTGAGATATAACATACATACAATAAAGTACACAAATAAACATATGCATCAGATGTACATATCAATGCTACTACCATCAAATCAAGATAGAGAACATTCCTATCATTCCAAGAAGACTCCCTCCCTCTAGCCCCTTTCCAATCAGTACAACCATGACTGCCACCACCCCCTCTCCCAGCAATAGTAACCACTACTCTGACTTTTACCATTATAGGTAAGTTTTACCTATTCTTGATATTTATGAAAATGAAGCATCTATATTTTCAAGGTGTAGTTGCATGCAATAAAATGCCCCCATTTTAAGTGTATAGTTTAGTATGTTTGACAAACATATGCACTTGTATAACCACCTCACCAATCAAAATATAAAACATTTTCATCACTCCAAATTGTTTCCACTTGACCCTTAACTGTCAATCATCACCCTCTTCCCCACACAACCACTGATCTGATTCCTATCATTAAAAATCAGTTACGCCTGTTCTGGAACTTCAAATAAGTGTAACGATCAATATGTTCTCTTTTGTGTTTGGCTTTTTTTTTTTTGCTCAGCATGATTTAAGATTAAGCCAAGTTGTCATGTGCATCAATGGTTTCCTCCATTTTATCACTGAGTAAGTAAGTATTCCACTGAATGAATATACCACAATTTGTTCATCCATTCACCAGTTTTTACTATTACAAATAAAGTGCTATGAAGATTCATGTACAAGTCTTTGTGCAGAAGAAGGTTTTTATTTTTCTTAAGTAAAAATAAGTTCTCTCTCTCTCTTTTTTTTTTTTATTGACTTTAAACTGAGAAAGGAAGCAATAGCGAGCGATAGAGGGAGAATTTGTTGATCCACTTATGTATGCATTCATTGGTTGGTTCTTGAATCTGCAACCTTGACATACCGAGATGACACTCTACCAACTGAACTACCGTGCCAGGGCAAGTTCTCATTTTTTTTAAGATTTTTTTTTTTTTAATATTTCATTATTTCTAGAAAGAGGGGAAGGGAGAGAGGCAGAGAAGGAGAGAGACATCAATGTATGGTTGCCTTTCACTCTGACTGGAGACCTGGTTTGCAACCTTGTTATGTGCCCTGGCTGGGGAATCGAACCTGCGACCTTTGGGTTCGCAGGCCGATGCCTTACTACCAGCCAGGGCTTTCATTTTTATCTTGAGATCCACTTGTAGTGGACTGCTAGGTTATAAAAATAGGGATATGTTTAATTTTTAAAATAATATCAAACTGTTTTCCAAAATAGTTGTATCATTTTCTACTCCCAACAGTAACCAACCATTTGAAACACCAGTCCTATTGCTTCATATACTTTGTTTCACTTTCTGACCTTAGTTATAGCCCAGGTTAAGAACCACCTCAAATTCCTATTATATAAAAGGTTCTTCATTTCTTTTTTTTCTTTTTTTTTTTTAATTTTTATTGTTGTTGTATTACATCCATCCCCTTTTTGCTCCCCTCTGTCCCCCTCCCCACCCACCAGGTTCTTCATTTCTTCTTGACTTGCAAGCTCTGACTGATACTGCTGGTCTCCGCTTAAATACTTCTTCAAAGAATCTTCCTTGACTCATTCTTCACAAACCAGCTTAGGCCAACATTATACATTCTCCAAGGCATCTATATTTTTCCTTTATAACCCTTTTCACAAGTGTAATTATTGGTATGATAATTCGCTTAATGCCTGTCTTCTCCACTAACCTGTAGGCTCCATAGCAGCAGGAACATGGCTGTCTTCTTTATGCCTGAACACTGGCTTCTAGCCAAAACCTAACATCTAGCAAAATCCCCAGCATAAACATTGAGCTTTAATAAACATTTGTTGAATGAACAAATGAATGCCTTAGGAGAACCTGTTGCATGAAGGAGCAAATTTAAACAGATGAACAACCTAGTTCTTGCTCACAAAAAGTACTAGAATGAGTGCAGTATATGAATTACAAACACAGAGAGTAGAATATGTTAAGAGGCAAGAAACCAGAATAGCAAGAGATACCACAGTTTGAATACGGGGAGGACAGTGGGTGCAGAAGCGTGAGCAACCCAAGCAAAGCAAGCCCAAAAGCAAGAAGCACAGTATCTCACACAGTTTGATTTATCGAAGGACGCAAAGCCAAAGGGTTCTTTTCACCAATCTTAAAAAGCTCTGGGCATACAAGTAATGGATGCTGAGATTCCCTCACTGTACTCAGACTCTAAATAACAAAGTTGGAGGGGCTTTGAAGGGTAACTGCTCACTTTACAACTGGAGAAGAATACTGAGGTCATGAAATGGGGTTGTTTTGCCCTAGGATGGCCAGCAAAACAGTGGCAGAACCTGATTAAAAGCCACACTAACTTCTTATGCCATGTCTTATGCAAGGC
>PVIW01007623.1:52177-70412 GCA_004026585.1 Noctilio leporinus
GGGGGGCGGATATATTAAAATAAAATAAAGTAGAACTTGCTGGTTTTGCCTTAACTTCTTTGGTGTCCCAAACTAGCCAAAATCCTTTTCCCCATTAAGACTTAGAAACAAAGTTTAAAAAGATACTAGGAAAGAAATACTGAGTTTCTGGTATACTCTGCTGGGAGGAACAAAAAGAGCAAAAGAATATGCTTCTATTTAAGCACATGAAACTTAATCATCTGCTAGAAAAAATGAAGAAATTATCAGTACTCCTTTCGGGGGAGGGTCAACCACCCCTCTTGGGCCCCATTTCTACCTTCTTCTTCCTCTCAGTGTTCTTTAAACTTCGATCTCAAGAGAAGCCTTCTTCCAGAAGAAAATGGCTTATCTCTAAAATTAATCCCTGCCAAGCAGGCCATGACCTCAATTAACTTGGGCTTCTGGTTCAGGGGCCTTCTAGCTGTTCTGACCCCAGGGCCCCCCAGGGCCTCCTCCTGCATCTCCTGCAGGACTTCGGACTCCTGTCCATCTGCTTAACAGCCCATTTCCCTGCCCTTTTAGTACCATAATGTTTCTGACTGAAAAATGTCTGACCCCTGGTTCAGTGTTCACATGCTGGCATGTCAGCACTCATATTTATAACTTTCTAACAGCTACTTGCTGAACACTGAACTAGCTAGCTGAACCAGCCAAAGGCACTTGGAGTACAAATAAAAGTAAGACATACTTCTCTGGCCTCCAGCATGTCCTCTACCCCTAACCCACAACCATTAAAATATACGCTGAATTGCAGAAGTGGTAGATGTGGGTCTTTGAATTCCAAATTTCCCATACCCTGACTACTCCTATGGATTAATGTTCTCATCTGAAAAACTCAGTGAAGTCCTGTGAAAAACAGTGAAGTCCTATAAAAACATTAGTCATTCATTTGTCATTTCTCTCCTCTTCGCTTTACCTAGGAGTCTTAATTTCCCAACTACAGCAAGAGGAGGCTGATTTTTCTGGTGTTTCAGTGCTGGGCAACTCACCACCTGATAAAGGACAACTGAAAACTGCTAACAAGTTCTGAAGATATACTTTCTCAGCTTTGGGGTTCCCTACACTACAGGTCTTTATATTCTAAAGCTATCTGTGCCAAGAAGTATGATAACCTAGCCCTAGAGAAATTAAATTAACCCATATTTGTTCAAAAGCTACCCCATATTCTCTGCCTAGCACCTAACACAAACATTCTGCATCCTGGCCAGCACTTGTCAGGGTCCAGGATGGCTAAAAAATAATTATAGGCAACTAAAAACTTTTCTGCTGGGTAAAGTTCCCTAAAAGTGCTAGGGTAAGCACCCAAGGCCTTGCCCAGACAGGGCTTTGCACAGTGTGCAGGGGAGATGCCGCACTCATTAATGGACTCTCTAGAATTATACCCTGCTGGGTTCATAAGTAGGGCTAGTTTCCAACAATCGTTCCCAAGAGCACAGTGATAAATGCCTTCAAGATATAAACACTGAGGAGCCAGGCACATCACTGCATGGGGTAAAAACAATGTAGATGTCAGTTTCTATAGCAATAAGGCTTCATCCTCAAGTCTCCCAGACCAATTGCTGGCTGGTTGACCAGAGAACACATTCCTGGGTTCCCAAAGGGACCAGACCTAAGAGAGAGCTTCTCATCATCTTCTCATCACATAAGCCTCCATTCAAACAATACAAGGAAGAAAACTGATCCCCTTGTTTTCTTGAGTGAAGATAACCAAGAGCATCTGGAAAATCTTGTAATCAGGATGATTCTAAGAACTAGGTGGGCCACCCTTCCTTACTTAATGCAATTCTGTGGTAGCACAATGTCTCCCCTGAATGGGGACTTTTAAGAATAAAGTATGCGCGAGACTTCTTATAACTCAGGTTCCCTACCCCTGCTCCCTAATCTGCACAAGTCTGATGTAATTTCTGAGGAAAGGCCTCAATAGCAAAGCAAAAAGTACAAAGAACTGAGTTCAAGTCTCAATACATCTTACCTGGGTTATTATAACTGATTTTGTCACTGATTTCTCTGTCTCTGCTTTACGTTCTCTCAAACTCATCTTCTACTAAAACAGTCAGTATAATTTTTCTAAAATTCAAATCTGAATAGACCACTCTCCTGAATAAAATTCTTCACAAATTCACACAAAAGCCTGTACACAAACGTTCAAAGATGCTTTATGTGTAATAGCCATCAAGTGAATGGTTAAAGTCTGGTATTTATATACAATGAAATACTACTCAGCATAGAAAGAAACCAAGTAATGATACATGTAACTACATGGTTTAACTTCCAGGGAATTATGTTAAAAAGGGGAAAAAACCAATTTCAAACAGTTACATACTCTAGGATTCCATTTATAGTGATATAACATTTCTGAACGGATAAAATTTTAGAAATGTTAGGGACAGGAAAGTGGGCAAGAGAGAAAGGTGTGGTCATAAACGGGCAAGGATCTTTGTGCATTGGAACAGAACTTACACACATACACACATATATACACACATACATAAGTACAGTAAAATAGGAAATTTGAAAAAAGATTGGTGGATTTTTTTTTCAATGTTAATATTCTAGTTACAATATTCAATTACAGTTTTCTAAAATGTTACCAAGGGGAAAACTTTGCACAGTTTCCCAGTGATCTCTCTGGATTATTTCTTAAACTGCATGTAAATCTACAATTATCTCAACAAAAAGTTTAATTAAAAAAAATTCTTTGCAAAGCTCCCAAACTGTTTTTAATGAGGAATTCAAAAAAGCTTCATGTAATAATAGTTGTACTTTTTAGTGTCCACTGATTCAAAAATGACTAATTGAGGAAATAATATGGATTCATGAGACACCCTTCAAGGGTCCCTTTCAGGGATTCACACCTGCAAGATTGGGAACCATTGTCCTGTATAAAGAATATATCAAAGCATATGAGGCTTTTCAAGAGTGGTCCCCGCCAAGTTCTCTAGTCCCAATGCCACTCACTCACATATACACAGCACTTCCACCACACTAAACTACTTTCAATTTCATAAATAGCAAGACTTACTTTCTGGCTTTGTACATAATGCTCCCTTTGCCTGCAGTATCATTGTCCCCATTCTACATCTAATTCCAAGTATCAAGATTCTACTTAGGCTTTTTCTAATTCCTCTAGGAAGTCTTCTCTACACTGACTCCTAGGGTTAGACCAAGAGCTCTTCTGTGCTCTCACAGTCCCTGTGTTTCTTCTCTATTACACCTTAGACCAATTACTTAAACTTTCTATACCTCTGTTTCACTGTCTTTAAATAAGGGGAAAATAGTACCAACCTCACAGTTATAAAAATGAAATGAGTTAATGCATATAAAGTATTTCAAATAGAGCACAACACACAGTTAAATTTTAATTCCAACCAAGGTGTTTTTGCTGCAATTGTCTGTTTAACCACTACACTGAAAGATCCAGCAGAAACTATATTTGCATCCATCTCTAGCCTGGCAATATAGTAGGTGCTTGGTAAATATTCGGGAAAAGAATTAAGGGATCTAAGGTGGGGTTAGGGAGGTAGAATCAAAGCCAATGGTGGAAATGGGGATCTGGAGAATTGGGAATTACTGCTACTAGCAAGGGGTAAGTATAGGTAAGAGCCAGGAATAAGATCACCATCTTAAGCACAGAAAGACTCTATTACATCGACTTCAGGTCAAGAAGACAGAATAGGCAGACATAGCCTGCTCCTTTGGACAAACACATCAAAATTACAACTAAAATATAAACAACCATCACTCAGAATCATCAGAAATTCAGTTTAATGGAATTCTGACAACTACAGAATTAAAGAAAACACAACCATGGAGACTGGTAAGGGGGGCACAGATGTAGGACAGGCAAGTCCTTCACTCTCACCCTCAGGTCTCCTGATAAAAATTCAGGAGACATCTCTGGAGTGAGAAGTCCCAGCCCCACACCAGGCCCCATGGCACAGGATTCCAGTGTCAGGAAGATAAGTTTCCACAACTTCTGGCTGCAAAAACCAGTGGTGATTGAGTCAGTGGAGTCTCAGGCAGCTCCTCTTAAAGAACCTGAACACGGACTCTCCTACTCAGACTCACTCCTCTTGAGCTCCAGTAGCAGCTTGAAAGGCACCAGTGGTATACAGGGACAAACTGAAATGTCTGGCATTAAGACAAGCAGAGGCCATTGTCTCTTTTCTAAACTCTCCCCACCCCCCCCCACCCCACCCCCACAGAGCTGAAAAAGATGGTGCCATATCTGACAGTGTTAACCTGGCTAACACTTTTGACCCCAAGAGACTCTGCCCCACCCAACTTACAGACCCACCTAACCTGCTTTTCCATATTAATGGCTGATTTTGGTTCATGCTTTTACAACCTCCTATCAAATAATCCTATCAAATAAGCAACAGCTGGCCTCAATCATTCCCAGGTCTCTGGCACTAGTAGCAGTCAGCCTAGTTTCACAGTTTGGCTTCTCTTAGAAATCTCCAAGCACAGTACAAGTAGTAGCCATCTCAGATTGCTTTACGGTTCAGGAAGGACAGCCCTGGGCAAAACATAGGTAGGGGCTGACCTTGGCTTGTACCAGCCAGAAAACTGCACGGCCACTGCACCCAGTGGACAGCTACGGACCATGTCAGAGTACCAACACCACGCTGGCCCTACACAATGATCCTCCATGGAGGACAGAGATTGGTGGTCAGTGGTCACAGCCAGGCCTTCTAGCTGATTGGCCTGAGGAAATCTCTCTGATGGTCTGCCAACAGCAACCAAGGCCCAACTACGAAACAATGGTGCACTCAGTCTACACAAAGGGCACACCTCAAGTACCCAGCTTGGGTGATTGAGGAGGCTGTGCCCCTGGACCCTATAGGACATCTACTACAGTAGGCAACACTTCCAAGACGCAGAGTCAAAGCAGCTCTACCTAATACATAGAAACAAACATGGGAAGCTGCCAAAATAAAGAGACAAAGAAATATGACCCAACATGAAAGAACAGATCAAAACTCCAGAAAAAGAGCTAAACAAAATGGAAATAAGCAATCTATCAGATGCAGAGTTCAAAACACTGATTATAAGGATACTTAAGGAACTCAGTGAAGACCTCAACAGCATTAAAATAAAAAAAAATTAAAAAAATAAAAAATTCCAGTCAGAAATGAAGGATACACTAATTGAAATAAAGAACAATTATACAGAGAAACAACTGTAGAGCCATGAAGCCAAAAATCAAATAAATGATTTGGGACATAAGGAAGCAAAAAACAATCAATCAAAACAACATGAAAAAAGAATCTAAAAAAATGAGGACACCCTGGCTGGTGTGGCTTACAGTGGATTGAGTGCTGTCCTGTAAACCAAAGGGTCACTGGTTCAATTCCCAGTCAGAGCACATGCCTAAGTAGCAGGCCTGTTCCTCAATTGGGGGCATGTGAAAGGCAACCACACATTGATGTTTCACTTCCTTTATTTCTCCCTCCCTTCCCCTCTCTCTAAAAATAAATAAATAAACCTTCTAAAATTTTTTGTTAAATGTGGATAGTGTAAGCAGCCCCGGGACAACTTCAAGTGTTCCAACGTTTGCATCATAGAGGTGCCAGACAGAGAAGAGAAAAAGCAAAAGAAACTAGAAATCTACTTGAGAAAATGAAAGAAAATTTCCCTAATTTGATGATGGAAATAGACGTGCAAGTCCAGGAAGCACGGAGAGTCCCAAACATGATGGATACAAACAGGCCCACTCTAAGATATATCATAATTAAAATGCCAAAGGTTAAATAAAGATAAAGAGAGAATCTGGAAAGCAGCAAGAGAAAAGAAGTTAGTTACCTTCAGGGGAATTCCCATAAGACTATTAGCTGATTTCTCAAAAAAAACTGCAGTCTAGAAGGGAATGGCAAGAAATATTCAGTCATGAAAAGCAGGGACCTACAGCCAAGATCGCTATACCCAGCAACTATATCATTTAGAATCAAAGGGCAGATAAAGAGCCTCCCAAGACAAGAAAAAACTAATGAAGTTCACCATCACCAAACCATTATTATATGAAATATTAAAGGGACTTGTTTTAAAAGTAAAAAGATCAAAACTATGAAAAATAAAAGGGCAATAAATACATATCTATCAACAATTGAATCTAAAAAACAAACTAAGCAGACAAGAACAGAAACAGAATCATGGATACAGACGGTGTTTTGATGGTTGCCAGAAAAGAAAGGGGTGTGGAGAATGGGTGAATTGGTGAGGGGATTAAGAAGTACAAATAGGAAGTTACAGAACTCCATGGGGATGTGAAGTACAGGAAGTGGAGTAGCCAAAGAACTTATATGCATGACCCATGGACATGAACAATGGAGGGGGGATTGCCTGAGGGTGTAAGGTTTCTGGGTGAAGGGGGAAAAGGGGGAAAATCAGGACAACTGTAATAGCATAATCAATAAAACATAATTTTTTAAAAAGCAAGACTCTGTTACAGATTACCAAGAATTTGTGTGACTATACTATACCACTGAGAACTAATAAGTTACACATATCTCTAAACTGGCTTAGTCAGTACTCAATTATTATACAGAGCTCCCTTGATTTGCCTTTTATAACTTATTAATGTTGAGCTGAAAATGTTGTATGTAAAATGTGGTATAACAATACAATTTTCTATGTACTTAATATTACACAAGTAAACTACCTAGCCCATTGATTAAAAAACTAGTTGAATCTGAATAAATGTTGTTTTCCCCTTGTCTTAAAATTTTTTGCTCTTAAAATTTTATGAAGAAAAGGAATAAATATCTTGGATAATAACTCCCTAGGTGAAGAGAAAGAGAAGGGGTATATATGAAATTGACCTATCCAAAGCACCAGAGCTGACAAATGGCAAATGGTTACCTAGAATTACTCTCCCTCCAATTCCTTGTGTTTAAGACTTGCTGTCCCTTCAAGACTCAGGGAACCTTTCCACTAGCAAACCTTCATTCACCACTCCAGGCTCTAAGGTCTTCCACTTTGAGGTCAGAACACTTGAGCTCAGTCTGGTCCAGGCACCACCTCATAAGGTTTCTTCTAACTACAACTGAATTCTGTCCCCAGTTGGCCTGTTAGCTCCTCTGAAGTGGGTCTTGAGTGTCCACCTGCTAGCTACACAGAAATAAAATTAAGTACACTGTAACTGTCTATGTAAGAAGGGCAGGATGAATATGTCAGGAACTACATGGAGACTTCTGCATATGTGGTCTCTTCTATGACTTCGTGAAATCAGTACTTTCCTTATCCCTAATTTAAGAGGAAGAAACTGAGGCCCAGATACACTAAGTGACTTACTGAAGTCATATAAATGGTGAAAGCAGGGCTGGAACTAAATACTGTCTCCAGAGTCTTAGTAAGAATAAATGCCAGCCCTGGCTGGTGTGGCTCAGTGGATTGAGCATCAGCCTGTGAACCCAAGTGTCGTTGATTCGATTCCCAATTAGGGCACATACCAAGGTTGCAAGCCAGATCTCCAGCCAGGTCCCCAGCTGGAGGCGGGTGAAAGACAACCATACTTAGGTGGGGAGGGGGAGGAATAAATGCTTATTGGTGTCCACCTAGCTACCAAATACACAGTTAATTTGCTGGGCAATTTAGTCACACTAGCTCCCCACCTCAACTCCTTTCAGCTACCAATCTGGACATGAGATAGCTGTATGACTTCCTTTCTTCCTCTTATTTTTTCCCCACATAAGAAATGCAAAGGGACAGAGGGGAGCAAAAAGGGGATGTATGTAATACAACAACAATAAAATTTAAAAAAAAGAAAGAAAGAAAGAAATGCAAAGGGAGCTCTTGTGGATCACTTCCAGAGTGGAATATGCAGAAGAAATGGGCTAAACAGAGAATCCTTCAGAGGGAATAAAAGGAAGGCAAATATTCACATCCTATCATATCTAATCCAGGAAGACTCACTAAACTCTCTGGTTTTACAGATGAGGACACTGCAGTCTGACAGGGAATGTCCCTTGCCTGAAGACGCAGCTGAACAGAGGCTGAAACCCTATCTCCCAACTCCTGAACTAGTGCTCATTTTGGTTTACCCTACACCAAGCCATGGAAAGACAAGTGGAATAGGACTTGTCAGGCCTGTCACTAAGTGAAAAACCCAAATGCTGTAAACACAGGAAATGGGCTGGGATGAGGTTCAGAGAGCGCAGCAACCTCTGCCAACTTAGAAGTGTTCAAGGGTTTCCTGTCCACAGCTGTAAACTGTCACAGAAATGCTCCGGAAAGCAATACAAAATAGAAGAAAAAAGAATGAGGAGAAAATATTCAGACCTAGAAAAGACATTATAAATTATTCAGTTCAACCTTCTTAGCTTTACAGATGAGGAAGCTAAGAATTCTCCCTCCCCAAAAAATGGTTTGTCCAAACTCACACTCAGAATTTAAGAATGCTTTTAAACCACTTTGTTAGTTCAAATCATTCATTTTAATGCTGAGAAGCCTGAGACACAGAGAGGGAAAGAGACTTACCCAAGGTCACACAGCTAGACAGTGGCAGAGCCAGCAGTGGAATTCAGATCTTCTACCTTACAGGCCAGAGTGCTTCCCACTGGTTAAAATCAACCAGATAAAGTCATTTACCTTAGATGAGATGGATACTATTTTGCCCTGAAAAAAGTACAACAGGTCAGGAAACTGAAAACAAGCAGCATATACTAACAACTAATGAAGAATGACAAGGTCCAAACAGAGCAAGCTTAACAGAGCCAAAACAAAAGTACTCTGGTTGATCTACTTTGAAAAATTAAAGGTCAGAAAAAAATATTCCAGCTATTTTAGGAACTTAGAACCCAAAACAGAACAAGCAGGGCAGGCAGGCAGAAAAGGCTGAAAACACTAAGGGAAACCCTACGGTACTAATTCCTTCTTCTGTCTTAAGCACCAAAAGTTTTGAAAACAGAAGCAACTCAAGAGTTCAGCAGGCTACTATGGGGGTGCTATATAATCAGCAGATTCTATATTTACACAACACCTAGAATTTCATATATATTCAATTCTCACATCAGTCCCTGAAGACAAAGATTATTGTTTCTATTTAACTGATATGGAAACTGGGGCTTAGAGAAGACAAGTCTCTTAGGCACAGTTATAGTTAGTAACAGTATATGGCAGATTTAGTATTCAAACTTAAATTTCATTTAAGAAATTCTTAACCCACAGCTAACATCATGTTTAATGGGCAAAAACTACAAGTGTTTCCCTTAAAATTGAAAATAAACAGGGATGTCCACTTTCATCACTCCTGTTCAGCATAGCACTGAAGTCCTAGCCACATCGATCACACAAAAATAATAAAAGGCATCCAAGTTGGAAAGGAAGATGTAAAACTGCAATTATTTGTAGATGACATGATACTAAAAATAGAAAACCCTAAAGATTCCACCAAAAACTACTAGAACTGATAAATTAATTTAGTAAAGTAGCAGGATATAAAAATAATATCCAGAAATCAGTTGTATTTTTATACACCAATAATAAACTATCAAAAAGGCAAACTAAGAAAACAATCCCATTTAAAATTGCATCAGAAATAAAATAAAATACCTAGGAATAAATTTAACGAAGGATGTAAAAAGCATGTCCTCAGAAAATTATGACACGAAGAAAAAAATTTAAGAAGATACAAATAAGTGGAAGCATATACTGTGTTCATTATAAGAAGACATAGTATCATCAAAATGTCCACATTGCGATTCCCCAGCTAGGGCACATAACAAGGTTGCAAAACAGGTCTCCAGTCAGGTCTGTGGCTGGAGGCAGGTGAAAAGCAACCATACGATGAAAAAAAACTCCACATTACTAAAAGCAGTCTATAGATTCCATGCAATTCCTATCAAGATACCAATGACATATTTCATAGAACTAGAACAAATATTCCAAAAATTTATATGGAACAACAAAAGATGCTGAATAGCCACAGCAATCTTGAAAAAGAAGAACAGAGTTGGAGAAATCTCTCTACCTCATATTAAGCTATACTACAAGGCCACCACAATGAAAACAGCATGATACTGGCATAAGAAGATACACATAGATCAATGAAACAGAATAGAGAGTCCAGAAATAAACACACACCTTTACAGTCAATTAATATTTGACAAAGGGGGCAAATATATACAGCAGGGTAAAGATAATCTATTCAATAAATGGTACTGAAAAAATTGAACAGACACATGAGAAAAATGAAAGTAGACCACTTTCTTACACCACACACAAGAATAAACCCAAAATGGATAAAAGACTTAAATGTTAGACTCAAAACCATAAAAATCCTAGAAGAAAACATAAGCAGTAAAATCTCAGACATTTTATGTAGCAATATTTTCTTCTGATATATTGCCTTGGGCAAGGAAAACAAAAGAAAAATAAACAAATGGGACTGCATCAAACTACAAAGATTTTTCACAATTAAAAAAAAGCCATCAACAGAATGAGAAGACAATCCACTAAAAAGGTGAACATATTCACCAGTGATACATTCAATAAAGGGTTAATATACAAAAATTTATAAGGAACTTATACAACTCAATATCACAAAACACAAACAATCCAGTTGAAAAATGGGCAAAGGACCTGAAGAGTCACTTCTCCAAACAGGACATACAGGTAGCCAATAGACACATGAAAAGACGCTCAATATCACTAATCATCAAAGAAATGCTAATGAGACACCACACACCTGTCACAATAAATCAACAAACAAGTGTTGGCTAGGATGTGGAGAAAAGAGAATCCTTGTGAAATGCAGACTGGTGCAGCCACTGTGGCAAGCAGTATGGAATTACCACAAAAAATTAAAAATGGAACTGCCTTATGACCTAGAGATTCTACTTCTAGGAATATATCTGAAGAAACCCAAAACACTAATTCAAAAAAACTTATGTACCTCTTCATTGCAGCATTATTTACAATAGCCCAAGATTTGGAAATAGCCCAAGTGTCTACCAATAGATGAGTGGATAAAAAGCTATGATACATTCACACGATGAAATAGTACTTGGCCTTAAAAAAACAAGAAAGAAAAAGAAATCTTACCCTTTGTGACAGCATGAATAAACCTGGAGAGCATTATGCTAAGTGAAATAAGCCAGTCAGAGAAAGACAATTACCATATTATTTCACTCGCATGTGGAATCTAATGAACAAAATAAACTAAAAAAACAAAATAGAAACAGACTCACAGATAGAGAGCAGACTGACAGCTATCAGAGGGGTGGGGGTTGCAGGGCTGAATGAAAAGTGTGAAGGAATTAAGAACATGTTAAAAACCTTGCAGACAGGGACAGTATAGTGATTGCCAAAGAGAAGGGGGACATGGGGAGTGTAGAAAATGGTATGAGGGAACAAATGGTAAACGAAATATGCTATAGCCATGGTTGCTTCAAAAGTGATATCCTTCTGGAGCATTTGCTCCAGGTAAAGTCCATCAAACTCTAATGGCCTTAGCTCTAACCTGCATTCAAACGGACCAAAAGTCCTAAGCATAACGAGGGACTTCTCTATCTTATGCGCCACCCCCCACCCCCCACACACACACATATACACACACTTTTCTTTTTTTTTTTTTTTAGAGAGAGAGAGAGAGGCAGAAAGGGAGACAGACATCAATGTATGGTTGCCTTTCACCTGCCTCCAGCCACAGACCTGACTGGAGGCCTGGCTTGCAACCTGATTATGTGCCCTGGCTGGGGAATCGAACTAGCGACCTTTGGGTTCGCAGGCTGGCACCTTATCCACTGTGCCACCAGCCAGGATTTATACACACACTTCTGCTTCGTGCCTTGCAAACTGGCTCCCACAGCAACCAAAACCACCTTATCTCACAGGGCTCAGATGGTAATACTACCATTAATGGTCTTAATCCTTAAAGCTGGCCAAATGAGAAGTGTTCCAGTTCAAAAGCAACTTTTAGTAGTTTAACCTTGAGCTGGCCAAAGAAAGACAAAAGTCCTTTGATGATGCACAAGCAAAGTAAAACATAGTTAGTTCCTGCCGAATCACAGTCCATTCAGTGGAAGCCCAAAATTCAACAGTCAGTGTTCCCTGCCACTCTACCTGCCTCTCACCAAACTCGTTTCAGCTAGGCCCAGTCTAGGCACATAGCACAAGCAGCACTGGAAAGAAGGGTAGGGGAACAGGTTCTGAGGTCCTTTCCTGAAGCCCTATCAAAATAAAAGAGTAGCTGCCAGCTCAGCCTTGCCCCTATGGTATTTGGAAATCTACAAAGAAGCTGGCAATGTGCCACCCAAGCACCACAGACCACTTTTTTAGGAAATGAGGGCTATTTATGCAGTCCACATAATGAGACTGCCACGTGTAGTCTAGATATTACATGGCCATTTAGGGACTACTGCTCTTAAAAAGGAAAACTGGTTTAAAGCTTGGCTGCTAACTTAATCATACTAGATCCATTCTCACCTCTATGAAATCCTCCTAAAAATCAAATCCTACCTTACCTTCAAGCCCAATTCACGTAATGCCTCCTCTGAAGGGGCCTCCTACAGTTCTCAAGGTTTACCCAATTTTATTTGGACAACATTTATCTTCTCAAAAAACACATAGCAATGCTTTTGCTAAGGCAGCACTATTTGCTGTGGTATTGCTAAATTTCCCTTACCAGAACTCAAGTTCTTTGCTGCCCAATTCCTACAGTTCAGCCTGACCCTAACAGGAATTACCTCCAAATGCAACAAATATATCATCTTAAATGATTTAACATAGACACACCCTATCTCAGGAGCCTATCGCCAATTCTCCTCCCTCTGATTCATCCTGTCTCCTAATCAGAGCTTGTTTACCACCACTTCATGCAGGCCTCACCCTGCTCCCCATGTTGATGATTCTTCATTACCTATAACAGAGGTTTTCAAAGTGCAAATGTCAGTATCTTCAGTTAATGGATCAGCTTTTTCTTAAATTATCAGTTTGTCAGTAAAGACAGACAGTTTTATAAATGTTTTGTTTCATTTAAATAATAATAGCAGCTACCATTTATGTAGTACAATGTGTAAGGCACTATTCTAAGCACTTTCTATTTGTTATCACAATAATCCTTACAATAACCCTACAAGGTATCATTATCATCATCTCCATTTTTCAGGCATGGTTCCCAAACCCGGAGGCTCTAGGAAACATGGCAGTGACTGAGACCAGAGACTGCAGGAACTGCAGCAGCACCCCAAGACAAGAGGTTTCAGGAATGGTGACAGTGCCTGTTACCAGGTGACACTGATAAGAGCAAGGCACCCGTGACCTTGGAGGTACAAGCAGGGGCAACAAAGGCTCCAGTAATGCCACTGGCAAAGGCAGTGGAGGACGGAAAGTGGAAAGCACTAACTTGCAAACATAACTTGAAGCAACTCAGAAAAGTGTTCACTACTTCAACTATGCTGGCAGAGGAATAATTCATCAAGCACCATAAAAAATTACAGTTACACAGTATCACAAAAAAGGAAAATGACAATTCTCCACAAACTAAACCTAAAGTCACGAAAGACTACAATCTAATTAGTAAAGACTTTAAATAGCTGCCATATAAAAACTCAATGAGCTTCAAGAAAATTCAGAAAGATAATTCAATGAAATCAGGAATAAATTAATGAAAAAATATAAGAGGCCCTGGTTGGTGGCTCAGAGGATAGGCATCAACCTTCAAACCCAAAGGTTGCTGGTTTGATTCCCAGCCAGGGCACATAACCAGATTGCAAGCCAGGTCTGTAGCTGAAGGCAGGTGAAAGGCAACCATACATTGATGTTTCTCTTTCTCTTTCTCTTTCTCTCTCTTTCTTTCTTTCTTTCTCTCTCTCTCTCTCTCTCTCTCTCTCTCTCTCTCTCTCTCTCCCCCCCTCCCTCCCTCCCTCTCCCTCTCTCCCTTCCCCTCTCTCTGGAAATAATAAGTAAAATCTTATATATATATATATATATATATATATATATATATATATATATATATATATATATGTATGTGTGTGTGTGTGTAAGTACTTCACCAGAGATTGAAACTCAAAAAAGAGGAAGTTCTGGAAGCTGAAGAACACAATAAATGACATGAGGAATGCATTAGAAAGCACTAGAAACAGAGCAGACCACATGGAAGAGAGAATTATCAATCTTGAAGATGGAAATCTAGAAATGGTGAAAGAGAAGAGAGAACTAAGATCATTTTAAAAAATGAAAAAAATAAAAATAAAAAATGAAGACACTCTATGAGAAATATCTGGCTCTATTAGAAAAAACAACATTAGAATAATGGGTATCCAGAAGGAGAAGAGAAGGAAAAAAGAGAAGAAAGCCTAAACAAAAAATAACAAAGAACTCCCCAAACCAGGGGAAAGAACAGGTTCTATAAATTTATGAAGCTAATAGACCACCTCATCATCTCAACACAAAAAGACCTTCTCCAAGACATATTATATTAAAACTTTCAAAAGTCAATGATAAAGAATAGTAAAAACAGCCAGGGGAAAAAAAGAGAGTAACTTACAAAGCTACCCCCAATAGGCTATCAGCAAATTTCTCAGCATACACTCTACAGGCCAGGAGAGGGTGAAATGGCATATTCAAAATATTGCAAGATAAAAACCACCAGCCAGAAATACTCTACCCAACGAAATTTTCCTTCAGATATGAAGAAGTAAAAGCTTTCCCTGACAAATAAAAGCTGAGGGAGTTCACCACTAGACCTGCCTTAAGAGAAGTGTCTTAAAAAGCTTGAAAGAAAGAAGGGAAGGAAGGAAGGAAGGGGAGATGGAGGGAGGAAGGATGGAGAGTGATAAAGAGGGAGGAAGGGAAGGAGGAAGGAAGGAAGGAAGGAAGGAAGGAAGGAAAGGAGGGAGGGAGGGAGGGAGAGAGGGAAAGAAAGAACCAAAACTATACAAAGCCTTCAGTATAAGATAAATGTACCAAAAGAACCAGAAATTTTCAAAGGTATTTCAAATTAGGATGTTAATCACTAAATTTTAGCATAAAGGTTAAAGGAAAAAATCAGCAATAACTGTAACTACTATAACTACTTCAATTGGGTAATGAACTCAACATAAAAAGGGGCAACTGTGACAACAAAAACATAAAAGAGAAAGAGGAAAAAGATGGAACCTATGTGGGCAAATGAAATGCTATCACCAGAAAACCTATTATTTAAGCCCTGGCTGGTATGGCTCAGTGGATTGGCACCAGACTGTGAACCCAAATGTTGCTGGTTCCCACTCAGGACACATAACCAGGTTGCAAGCCAGGTCCTTAGCTGGAGGCAGGTAAAAGACAACCATACATTGACACTTCTTTCCCTTTCTTCCTCCCTCCTTGCCCTTCTCCCTGAAATAAATCAATTAAATATTTTTTAAAAGAAAAAGAAGAAAGAAAATGTACTATTTAATCTGAGACTTTTTTTTTACAAACCACATGGTAACCACATGCACAAAAAAAATCTAGACCAGAGACACAAAACATTTTTTAAGAAAACCTGAGAAAAACATCATAGAACACCACCAAACTAACATGGCAAACAGAAACACAAGAAAAAACAAATAATGGAGCTATGGAGCAAATAGAAAACAAAAGATTAAATGGCAAAGTAAGCCCTCATATATCAATAATTACTCTAAATGTAAATGAAATAAACTACTAATCAAAAGACACAGAGTGGCTGAATGGATTAAGAAACGAGACCCAACTATATGCCACCTGTAGGAGACTCACCTCAGCTCTAAAGAAAAACATAGACTTTGCCCTAGACAGGTGACTCAGTTGGTTGGAGTGTCATCCTGTACACCAAAAGGCTATGGATTCGATTCCCAGTCGGGGCAGTACCTAGGTTGTAGGTTTGATTCCTGGTCAGGGCACATACAGGAGGCAACCGACTGAAGTGCCTCTCTCTAAAAATAAACAAATGTGTGTGTGTGTGTGTGTGTGTGAGTATATATGTACATTATCAAGGAAGTGAAAATCTAAGCCACAATGAGATATTATCTCACACTCGTTAGAATGGCTATTATAAAAAAGACAGGGAACAAGTATTAAAGAGGATGCAGGGAAAAGGGAACCTCAATACACTGTTGGTGAGAATGTAAATTAACACAGCCACCATGGAAAACAGTATGGAGAGGCCTCAAAAAATTAAGCATAGAACTACCAGGAGATCCAACTATTCCACTTCTGGGTATTTATCCAAAGAATATAAAAATACTAATTCAAAAACATATATGAGTATGCAAACCTATTTTCACTGCAGCATTGTTCCAATTGCTAGGATATGGAAACAACCTAAATATCCATTGGCAGATGAATAGATAGGGAAGATGTGGTGCATATATACAACGGAATACTTCTCAGCCATAAAAAAAGATGAAACCTGCCATTTGCAATATAAACTTTGAGGGTACTATGCTAAGTGAAATTAAGACAGATTTAAACAGATAAACACTATCTGATTTCAAAAGCAAATATATATAACATTAAAACAAAGACAGATAAACAGCAAAAAAAAATCAAACCCTCAAAAATGCACACATCTAAACAGTGTATGGTTACAAGAGGGGAAGACAGGTAGAAGGAAGGCAAAATGGGGAAAGGGGGTCAACTGTATGGTGATGGATGGAAACTAGACTTCTGGTGGTGGGCACAATGTATATACAGATGTTAAATTGTAATGGTGCATATATGAAACTTGTATGTTATTAACCAATGTTAATGCAATTAAAAAAAAAACAACTAAGGCACAGAGAAATAAAATAAATGGGGGCATTTTAAGTCTCTTAAGTCCATACTCTAAGCTACTACACTACAATGCAAAATATAAGAGCTTTTATACATATACCTGTATACAGGGCTTAAAAACACTTCCCATAATAACATCTCTTTTAAATAAGGTCCAAACTGCCATCTCTTTATCTTTACTTCTCACTGATTCTTCCACGTACCCTCCAATCCCACCAGGCTTATTCATGGGATCTATGCCCTTACCACACCTCCTTCTTATCACTGTTCTCTCCCTCCACCTCTCCCCCAAATCCTAGTCAACTTTTTAGGCTTCGCTCTTCTAGAGCAGGAATTATCATTGGTTTTATGGCTCCATGTATCAGTCACAAAGTTGGTGCTTTAGACACATTACTTCATTTATTTCTCACAACCTGTGAGACTATCATTATTATGCCCATCTTACAGATAAGGAAAATGTAGTTTAGAGAATTAACTTGCCACAGCTGACAGTTCTAAAGCACGCTCTTTCCACTACACCTTCTAAGCCCCGTATGACTTATTCCCCACATTGAAATATTTACATGTCTACTATTTGATTTCACAATTTATTAAAAGCTATCTCAAACTATTTTCCTGCTTATGTATGAGGTCTCTCTGGAAAAAGTTCAGCCATTATTAATACAATAAGAATAGTATGCACAACATCAATGTAACCCGGCAGCCAAGGAGTGGACAAGAATGCACATGGGTGAACAACAACAACTTCACTCTACTAGTCAGGGGGGCTATAAGGCACCATTGAACGAGCATGTGTACTGTGTGGCCA
This sequence comes from Noctilio leporinus, assembly GCA_004026585.1. Taxonomy (NCBI): domain Eukaryota; kingdom Metazoa; phylum Chordata; class Mammalia; order Chiroptera; family Noctilionidae; genus Noctilio; species Noctilio leporinus. The sequence goes on from PVIW01007623.1 coordinate 69,729, forward strand.
TCACATTCATAATGACTGAGCAAGTAGAATATCGAATCTGCATCAAATTTTGTGTTAAGCTTGAACATTACTCCACAGAAACTATTTGGATGATTCAGAAGGTGACAGCTATAGGCAACTGATGATTGGCAACTTCATCATGACAACATGCCTCTTCATGCATCATATCTTATGCATAGATTTTCAGTGAAACTTCCAATCAACCAGGTGACTCAACCACCCTGCAGCTCAGATTTGGCACCCTGTGACTTCTGGCTTTATCCAAAACTAAAGTAACCTTTAAAAGGAAGAGATTTCAGATCACTGATGAGATTCAAGAAATATGATGGGGCAGCTAATGGCAACTGGGAGAACTATGTGAGGTCCCAAGGAACCTATTTTGAATGGGACTGAGGCATCATTGCCCTATGAACAGTGTTTTTCATATCTTGTGTCATCTTCAAAAACTGTCTCTATTCACAGAAATAGAAAAAATACTTCAAAAATTTATATGGAGCCAAAAACGCCCACGAATAGCCACCACAATCTTGAGAAAGAAGAACAAGGTAGGAGGAATCACAATCCCGGACTTCAAACAATGCTACAAGGCTACTGTCATCAAAACAGCATGGTACTGGCATAAGAATAGACATATAGATCAATGGAACAGAATAGAGAGCCCAGAAATTAACCCAGGACTCTATG